>JADDOH010004226.1:0-73028 GCA_016648135.1 Agrypnia vestita
GTTTCCCACCGACCGGTGGTTATAGTGGTGGATAGCCCTTGGTGTCACATCGAAAATATGCGAGTTTGGTGGGGGTGGCTGTGCGTGGATGCGAGTGGGTGACGAAAACGTGCTTTCTAGCACATTGTTTTGTTATGGGAAGGCCGCAAATGCTTCAGATTGTTTCAAAATAGGCGCGCCGACTGTGTCGTATCTTAAGGTTAATACACGAATCGATAAAATATGACTAAAAGTTTCTAAAAATCTACGCGTGCGAAGCCGCGCAGACACAGCTAGTACGTTATATTGAGGACAGGAATGAAACTACCTTTTTGAACTTAATGCTTTATTTTCTCCTAATGCCACACCTGTTTCAACATAATGTAAAACCTTTTTTGTATTAAAAAACTACCTACCTTAGAACAGGTATTTCTATATATCTAGTGAGGTAGATAGTGGTTGAGAGGCTTGCTATATATTATCCTATATTTAGGTGTGTACGCATGAAGCAATTAAATGCCTTCTATCCAATAAACGCTGTATCAGTACTGAAATGAAACAAACTTAAAATTTATACGGATCCGTACGGACGTCTTCAGGAGAGTGCCCTATCGCCGCGAGGGTCAAAGACATACGATAGGATGCTACTATCCTGAAGACGCTGTGATATGACTCCCGCGAAACGTCGAGAATCGAATCTCCACACCTACATACGGTCCGTATAAAATATGCGTTTGTTTCAATATATATTTATATATATATGTCTAATTCGTTATATATTTATTATGTATTAGTTTATACAGAGTTTAATAGGCAGGATGTTGCCTGTAAAGTGTTAAGCCATGTATTCACTAGGGGACAAATCGCGAAACATTCCGCTCGACATGTCGCATCAACATCTACGCTCATGTTTCGGGGACAATGACGCGGTCATTTGACGTGTACACACCGGGACTCACATATCTTGTCGCGGAAATGTCATCCGATGAGGTTATGGATGACAGCTGCGGTATCTCATTTGGCGAAAACGGGTTCCGCGCAATTCGAAATGTTTTTTTGGGTCGCAATTTCAAATAAACGAGGTTTTACTGTAGTAAATTGAATATTATTAAAAACAAGGTCCTTTTTGCAAATAATTATTGTTTTCCAGACGTCGCGGAAATATATCGCCCTATGAGGTTATGATGATAGCCGCTTATCTGTTTATGTTAATGAGTTTATCGAAAAGTAAGAGGAGAAAAAAGAGGAGAATGCGAAATTATTTACTGCAAAGAGAAAGAAGGACGGACATTCTATGCGATCTTCGATCGATACAGCTCGATGAGTTCGAGAACGATTTCGTTTCCCCGCATTGTCATCTTGACAGATACAGCGCATGCGTATTCACTTGTAAACATACCACGTGGTACTGACGCTCCGCGGAATGTTGCAGTGAGTACGCTCGGGTACCGTGCGCATGGCAACGTTGCCACGGCACGTAGAAATGCCGCGCTATGTTGTGCGCGAGGTCGCGGAACTGTGCACGACGTTGCAACGTCACGTAGACTCAATGCCGCGCGTGCTGTTGAGGGACAATTTGTCCCCTAGTGAATACATGGCTTTATGAAGTAGCTCTGTATTAAATTAAACTGTATACTTAAAAAGTGAAATTATTATATTTTTTATATTTACACTATACCTATTTTTTCGCTGTATTGTAAATTCAGAAGAAAAGTGATAACAAAAGTGTTACGATGTACGTAATTGTAAGATGGCGGTGACAATCCTTTGATTTCTCTGTGAAGATACGATCGCAAACCTCCAACCCTCAGCGGTCGCCGACGGGGATTGCCTGCAGGGAGGGGTTCTTTGTAGCCACTCACATTCCGTGAAATGGATCGTCAATAATACCGTCTGTTTTCCGTCGTGTATTTCTATATCATCGGGCCAGACAAGTTCTCCTCCTTTCTGTCGAGCGGTCCCGTATTGCCAATACCACATTATTTGTCGTGTCTATATTCTGCATTAGTAACGTACTCCTAGTCAAAGCTACCCCTATTTCCATGACAGAGGGTTTGCGGTCGTCGGAGAGGGCCGCTGGCGGTCTGTTTTGCCGACACACATCAGATATCATTGCGGGGCAAGGGATGGAAATACTTCATACGCGTATCTCTCGAGATTCATCGGAAAGGAATCACTGATCTTTTGAATCAGTGAACTTACAAACTTCGCCGAAGTGTCCAATATTGTTAACATTCTTGATTTTTTATTATTCAACCACAATTCCTGAATTTCAATGTATTTGAATTAAATGAATTTTATATTAAGTGAATACATTTGATCGCTTGGAGGTTCAATCGTGCTACAATTCCTGAATTTTATAAAAGGCGTGAATATATTTGATCACTTTGAAGGTTCAATTGTGCTAGTAACTAAACCCTTTTTTTGGTAATATAATAAATTTACAAATCCACTAATCCAAAAGTTATGTAATAACCACAATTTTTTAGTTAAATACATGTTTTGTATAGACAAAATATATTAACTATTTCGTCAATCTTTAAAAATCTTGTGGAATAATTTCTTGGAAAAATATTATTACAAAAAATTGTATAACATTCCAATATAAAAGTAAATTGCTCATTAGTAGAAAAATGTTACCAGCATTCCTGCTGCAGAGACTAAGACTGGATTCCATTAAGCTGATGTCAATCCGGCAAAACTAGGAATATATAAAAAAAATTCGGAGGAAAATATAATATTTATTTACTTTTTACATTATCGTAAATGCTAGACCTACAAATCCAAATGCTTGTCTGTAGGTTCATAAATTCATTTTACGTACAAAAAAATTACTTTTTAAATAAAATAGATAATTACCAAGTAAGATTGGTGATACTTACGTTTCATATGACCAAACCATATCAAAGATCTTTTCTTGATTCTATCAACTATTTCCCTGAAAATATATATTTTCTATCTGTTCATTGAACACTCTATATTATATTTTTTTACGAAAGTTAATCTTCCTAGTTGTAATTTCATACACTTCGGTAGACACAAAATCTTTATCCATACGTAAAGGTTAGCAATCTCATTACATTTTAATACACAATAGACTTGTATGGTCTATTTAATCTTATTCTTCCGAGAATCAATCGTAGATATTTAAAATATTCACTTATTTTTAATTGGCACTTAACTAAATTGTATATAAAATAATTTATCACTCTCTTTTTCCAATTATTGCATTTTGTAAAATGTACCTAACATTGACTTAACCGGTCGTATTCCGCGCAATTTCGCGCACTATTGCTGCTTTTTAGACACTTTTTTGTAATGGTTAGTTATACTCATGTAAAAATCAACAAAAATCGCTACAAAGTTGCAGTTTCTGGTTTCTCAATATACAGACTTCCATAATTACTTATATTTCAATAATTATTGATTCATTAATTATGAAAATAAGTAACGAAATTTACTGTCATAAATGTACGCACATGTTTATCGAATAAAACTATAGAAGCAATAACACTAAAGATATTGTACTTCAATATTTTAACTAACTAACTAACCATCACGCCGTTTCCCCGCAGGGGTAGGCAGAGAGGATTGAACGCCACACTCTTCTATCCTGGCACACCACTTTTGCTTCGGCCACATTTATACATCTTCTCATACACGTTCTACGGTTGTTGCGGCTTTTAACAGGGCCATCCTCAAATACTTGTAGTACCTGATCATGCTAGGTCTTTCGCGGACGCTCTCTATTCCTGTTGCCTTCAACACTCGCCTCATTTATTTTCTTAACCATCCTTTCCTCGTTCATACGTTCCACATGACCAAACCATCTCAGCACTCCTTTCTTTATTCTATCTACCACACTACAGCCAGTATTGCATTCACTTCTAATTTTTTCATTCCTCACTCTATTGACCAAAGATTTTCCACATAAGCGTCTTAGTGACCGCATTTCCACCGCATTCAGTCTACTTTCATTCCTCTTTTGCCAATTCCAGGATATAAAAACAATATCAAAGGATATAAAAATACTTAATTTTAACACTTTTTAATTTGAAAATAACACTTTTTTTAACAGATAAATAACACAATTGATGCGCGGTTCGAAGACGACATTTGGAATGATTTTTAGTCCGGTTTGCGCGGTAAATGAGGTTACTTGCCAGATAGAACTCGTTCATTCATTCAAAAACTTGAGATATAACCTCAAAGCTTTAAAAACCCATAAACGCAGGTAAAATTGGTGCTATTCCTGATACTTTTTATATTTTGCTACTTATAACTAATATTGTTTTAATGTATGTTCTTTTTAATTTTATATTATATTTTTTAGGTAAAAGCCTATACACATTGCTGCTCTTTATATCTTTAATTTTAAATCTTTAATTTTTATACTCATGTTTTGGTGCAATTCCTGATACTTTAATATTTTGCTACTTATAACTTATATTGTTTAATGTATATTCACTTTAATTTTATGTTATATTTTTTATGTAAAAGCCTATACACATTGCTGCTCTTTACTTTATATTTAAATTTTTATACTCATGTTTTGGTGCTATACAGATTTTGTTAATGTATGTGCTTTTTGAAATTGACATTATTTTCTTTATGTAAAAGCCTATACCTAATGGGCGTAAACATATAAAATAAATAAATAAAATAGGCCGATTTCGCATACGTGTCTAGGGAGCGCAGATGTGCGCTCTGGCGGTTTACTTGAAATCATTACTACTACGGCCAAACCGACCGGTAAAGCCGTAGTGGTAATGATTTCGTTCTTGTGTACCCAGGGCCTCCTACACCGATACCGGCCATTATTTGCAATAAATCCTCCTCTTGATATCCTCCCCCGCGAATCTATGGTTTGTTTTATCATTGCGGGAAGTTTCCCGCCCTTCTTCGTCCGCTTTCCCGCCCACCGCAGCCGGTCGGCCGGCGGTCTGGTAGATCGCCATTGTAGATATTATAAAACAGACTAATTGCCCATTAAAAAGTTTAACCCGCGATGCTGCCGCGGCGGCCCCCGGCGCGAAGATATCCTAATTAGTTGTGTTTAATTAGTCGGCCATGATTGATCCAGTAATAGTTTTGCAAATTGTGTTATCGCTCCCGAACTGGAGGTAAATTAACGGAAAATGTTCCGTCGAATCCTTATTTTTTTATCAAAAATGGCGCATATTAAAAAATAAATAGATTGTGAAACTAATATTGGATCATCTTTCATGACATTTATATTTTATTAGACTAGTTACTTCTTAAATTATTTACTTCGGAGTTGACAGTTGTTTCTCATAGTACCTTGAGACATTACGAAAAAAATACGAAATCCTGTATCTCTTCATTCACGGCAAAGTTGCCAGCAAGCCGGAGGACATCCTGGCTGAAAATTTTGAAGCAATAATTGTAAATTATCGCTTATGTAGTACTAAATGAAGATCCCATGGCAAAAAGTTGTTAACTAACATTTTTGTCAAAAATGAGTTAATAAGCTCTTTCCATTGGAAATAAGTTCAGAACTTAAAAATAATTAGAACATGTTCGAATCATGGGGATGAACACGTTAACTACACTTTTTCATAAAAATCAAATCAGTTACGAATGGGAAGAACACGTTATCTTCAATAAATAACTTGTTCATGCCATCATTCTGAAATTAACACGCCTTTTAATTTGATTGGAATATTTATGGTTAATATAAATTTTACTCTGGCAGTGCTGTCATATATTTGTTTTTATTTGAAGACTATTGTAAAATGTACTTATTTATTATTTTTCAATAAT
Source organism: Agrypnia vestita (assembly GCA_016648135.1). Classification (NCBI taxonomy): domain Eukaryota; kingdom Metazoa; phylum Arthropoda; class Insecta; order Trichoptera; family Phryganeidae; genus Agrypnia; species Agrypnia vestita. The sequence continues at coordinate 5,764 of JADDOH010004226.1, forward strand.
TTTAAATGGTACATACCATGTTTTGTATTATTAATTAACGTGCCAGGTATTTTGTCATTTTGAATAATGGATGTTAAAAACGGATAGCATTTGAAGGGTTGTTTGATGTTCGTGTTTTACCAATTTTAAAAAGGTGTTACTCTATTAAAAATAAGTTCCAGAGGCGAAAAAATGGTTTTTAACTACATTTTTTTAGGGAAAGTTAGTATATTTTTATTTTTTGTGCATAAATGCATTTTTTTTTACTTTGTAAATACGTTTTTGATATTTTAGTGACATAAATCAATAAAAACTAATCTTGAATTAGCAATAAAAAATATTTTTCAAAGGCGAAATGCAAATGTCTAATTATCTCAAAATGACTTAAATGTTAGTTAACAACTTCTTGCCATGGGGTCTTCAAATGTTTACATTCGTTTGAGAAAACTAACAAACTTTGTATAAACCACACAAATTGTTCTTAAACATCTGCCTATATCTTCATTATCGCAACCGGTGCGCGTTTAAAAACGATCAGTGTTTGCACAATGTTTGTTAGTTTTCTCAATTTAATAATTTATCCAACCATAAAGTTCATGATATGAACGTCAAAAATACTAAAGGTTTTCGTTCATAATAACCGAAATAGATTGTCGATTTTGTCGAAATAGATACACCTAGTTGAGAAAGTAAAAATGAAATTTTACTGATTTACGTTCAAGAGAACATATTCGCTGAAGTTTTGTAAGAATATTGTTATTTCAGTAATATTCTCACCAACAAAATAATATACACATACCTACGTAAATTTTAATTAAATGAGTTGCTTCCATTGTAATGTAATTAAATTGGTTTCTTCCATTGGAAAAAAATAGATGTCTCATTTAGCAAACTTTAAGTAGATGAAATTTATCAAAGCTTAATCGATTAAAGCTCTCTACACAATATAAACTTCTGAATTCGTGGTACGGCAGCGACTATAGTTTTTAAATAATTCATTTTATCTGTGTATATACAAGGCGCGTAGAAACTTTGAAACATGACTTTTTTGTAAACGTACATAATGAAAAAAAAAATAGAAATCAAATATTTATGCTACAGATTTTTATGATGTATCAAAATATGAATACTATGGCAACAATTGTGATAGAAATATTACGAAATGCAAAAATGTTGTATTCCGAATTATTTTCCAAATAATTGGTTACGTAAATGTCATGCTGCGATGTTCCCCCTGCACGCCCCTGGTATATACATATTTCAACGTGGTACAAAAATAATAGTAAAATCGTTGCGTCCCAAAAAAAAAATGTGATTTCATTATTAAGTAATGGGAATTTGCTTTATTTTATTATTTATTCACATGTGTCATATTTTATTTTAATGTTTTCAATGTATAATAATTTTATATTCCATTTATATTCGAATTTACGTAATTGTTGAATTTCCGCACAAAAAAAACACATTCCAACTGAGTAAATAAACATATTTTTTCTAATATCTTCAACACCCTACTTTATCTCGAAGCGAGCCTAAACACATCATTGTAATCACAACAATGCGTATCTAAATAGTTTTTCCCCCTCCCGCGTGAATCACCCCGACTGGCGAAACGCGTACACAAGATCGGCACGACCACGGAGATTTCTCTCACCAAGAATATGAGCGATCCTTATTCGGAGATACGAGTAACTACCGTTCCCGTTCCCGGGGTCCCGTTATCTCTCCGTCGCGCGTCCCGTTCAGGCGGCAATCAATATTCCATCCAGCCCCGCGTCACTCCGCGAAGGGCGCCATTTCACATTCGGGCAACGTCGTCGCAACAAGACCTACTCCTGCTTTTACTTTGATTCTCCTTCTGATAGCGTTGTTTGTCAATTAACTTGATTGCGTCTGGGCTACATTACTGTACACATACATTTTATGTAGGCAGATACCGGGTGATCAATCGGCCACTCGCAGATTCGAGATAAACGTAATTTACATCATCAACTCAGTCAGCTAAGTGTATTGGAATCAAAAACAAATTGAAATGCAATTTTGTGCTAGTTTTATTAATTTCAGTTTAGTTGTTTCACAATTCGAAATAATATCGACTGTAGCTAGACCGCATTCAAAAGAATGTGCGCAAAAAATATGTGTGTTGTTACGATGCAAAAAATGAACACAAAATTTTTTTCTAGTAAGTAACCTTTTTTAAACTAAAAAATATATATTTATTTGAAATATCATATTGAGGCTTGTAATAGGGCTTGCCAGGCAACTTTTTCCCCGCTTTCTTCTTCTTCTTCTTGATTGTGGTCGACCTATAATAAAATTTTTGGTTATTATAAAAAAAATATACGATATTGATTAGGTGTGTGCAATGATTGTTTTTCCTTTCTTTTGTGCTCATATTTCTTCAAAATAATGCATTGAGCAACCCACGAGAAACATATATACGAGAATTAAAGACCGTAACATAAAGTGGTAACCAATATATATTTGCAATATTTTGAATCTTTAATGAAAATAGGCGGTAATGAGCGATTTTTGTATGCATTACATTATTTTACATCACCTTTATTTATTGCATAACAGGATAAATTTCAATTGCTACCATCACGTGCGTAGGTACACAGTAAGTACATTAGTAAAAACAAAAGTCATTATTCCGCCTTTAATTTCATTCACATTCATGGGATTGTTGGATTTTTTAAAGTTTTCCCGTAAACCATATTTTCAATAACCGTAAAATGTATTTCTTACTCAAATTCTACGCAAAATATATATTTTGAAAACAAGATACCTAACTCATTTAGCGCTTACACCTTTTCGATATAATATAACATAAAAATATGTATAAAAAAGTTATTAAATTCTTTAGAATACTTTCCCCGATTTATTTCCCTCGATAAATGACGGGCTAATATATCAATTTTTGTTGATTGAAATTTTCTTGGCAGTTTTCTAAAGCAGCCTGAAAAATGTTGTGATAATAATAGTACCCCTGTACGGTGTGCAGTGTAGTGCAGTCGATTGTGCAGAGTGATAGTATAGAGACGTGAGGGTAGCGAAAAAGAACGAGAGATACGATAGCGTATCTCCGGGGACTGGGGCGATATTTTAATGGCGTTTGTATTGAGAACTCCGAGCATTTTTCCTTTCGTCTCCAGATCGTTCTTATTTTTTTTCCATTGTGTATTTTTGTCTCTTGTTTGACAGCAAATATCAGTTAGAGAGATACCCTTTATCCACATGTTTGACATCAATATTTTCCATTATAAAGGAGAGTCTCCCGATTCAGCAAAAAAAATTGTTTGATTTTCTCGCAGGACGTCTAAAAATCTTAAACAATTCTTAAAGAATATTTTTTATATCTGTTTCTTTATCCTATATCGAAATACTACCTGTTCAAATGCAATAATAATATGGCAATATCATATTTCATATTATTATTTAATCCACTGCGAACGCGTAGAATGTTATGTTGACTCGTGCTGTCATCCGAACTCAGATATATATTCTTCCTTTTTACTTTTTCTGAAATCTTTATCGCGTACATTCTCATGTCTCAAATAATCTTTTTGACATATGTAGATTTAATGGAGTACGTCACAGGATACTTTACTAGGAATAGAGCTGCTAATATAAAATATTAAAAATCTCACAAAACTTATATATAGAAGATATTAAAAAAGTTTACTTTGCCTTATGTCATCCTCGGATTGAGTATGGAATCTTAGCATGGAGATCTGCCACAACAAACTATATCAACCATTTAAATATGTCGCAAAAGAGCATTATAAAAACCATTTTAAAACTTCCAATCAGAACGCCCTCAAAAGAGATCTTTAAATTTATTGACGTACCGAACATAAAACAAATATGTGCCAAGAGTATTCTCTTACACCAATTTAAAGACACAAAACAAAACAATAGAACACCGGCATATAATACCATAGGCAGTAAAATGGTAAATAGAAATATACCAACTTACAACTCAACTTTTGGCCAAAGAAGCTATATCTGTTTTGCAACAAAACTCTACAGCATCCTTCCCCCAACCTTCAAAAATATTGAAAAGATTGAAGAGTTCAAAAAAAGATAAAAGCATGGCTAAAACAAGTCAATGCAGATAACTTAGAAGGAGTATTGAAAACTACGCAGTAATTTAAAAATAGAAAATAAATAAGTATAAACTAGTCAGCACAGGAACCCCTAGTGAGGAGGACTAAGAACAATAATATCAACAATATCATTATATATACAAACTAACTAACTAACCATCACGCCGTTTCCCTGCAGGGGTAGGCAGAGAGGATTGAATGCCACACTCTTCTATCCTGGCACACCACTTTTGCTTCGGCCACATTCATACATCTTCTCATACACGTTCTACGGTTGTTGCGGCTTTTAACAGGGCCATCCTCAAATACTTGTAGTACCTGATCGTGCCAGGTCTTTCGCGGACGCCCTCTATTCCTGTTGCCTTCAACATTCGCCTCATATATTTTCTTAACCATCCTTTCCTCGTTCATACGTTCCACATGACCAAACCATCTCAGCACTCCTTTCTTTATTCTATCTGCCACACTACAGCCAGCATTGCATTCACTTCTAATTTGTTCATTCCTCTCTCTATCGACCAAAGATATCGACCATACATACTATTATATTAAACATGTACAAATTGTATCTAAATAGAACCTAATAAAAAAAATATGTGCTTAATTTTTGCAGGATTTAAATAAAACTCCTCACTGATCACTAAGATTATAAGTATAGTACTCAAAATAATCCAGTAAGCTAAAAAGATTTTTTTTATATAATTCCATCGTTATTTAAATCTTCGAATATTTTATTTCATTTTATTTTTGTTGTCAACATAAATTGTTATTTATTGCGACCTTAATTGTGTACGCTTACGGTAAATGAGCGACCATTAGGAAATTCATTGTCAACGTTGGTTTTGGCTGCTTTTTTATTATTCATTTTAAATGCCCTGTCTTAAGAGACGAAGCCACAATACTTCCATAAGAACAATCTTGCGCGATGGCTTACCTCTCATATTAAATTATTTTACAGAGCTTAAACTCGTCCAAAGTTGGGAAAATGTTGTTTAGCTTCCTCTCTGAAGCTTATATCGTATTTCTGAGCTTACAAGACATCTTTTGCACGACCGGTGTTTCGATCGCGACCGCGCTGTTGGCTGAACATTTGGCTTTATAAAATTTAAATATACATATTTTATTTTAAAGGAAAACGAAAATGAAAGGAAGGTACTTGTTTCAAAATTTTATCGCTATTTGTTTTATTCAATTCAATTCAAAGAAAAAATAAACAAACAAAAAAAAATAGGTGTACGCATCTGTATTTCGCATCTCGCTCTGACATTAGACATGTTGGTGACGTCTGTCGGTTTTTATGATTGCAAAAGTGACGTTTGAGTTTTGAGGTTAGTAACATAAGAAAAAAAAAACAATTTGTCTTCAATGCTATTTAAATTTACTACAATATTATATTTGATAAATATTTTATAAAAAAAATACAAAAAAATTGAATTTTTTAACAGCCAAAGTACTAAGAGCGATCACTGTATAATATGCGTATATCAATACAATCAAATTCTAGCATACCTCGGATGCACAAACTGGGCAATGAACTACCTACATATGTCGACATTTTAAATCTATCTCTCTCAAAATTTAAAAAATCATTATATGATTATTTCTTTTCAAAATATTAAATTTTTATATAATGTCTTAAATTTTTTATATATACCTGGCTATTCAAATTTAATATTGCTATATTATCGATGAGTAAAAATTTCTGAGATCACTACTTTACACTTTTTTGCATATATACTTTTTTTACATATATGTTTAACCTCATTATGTTTAAACTATGTATATATACTTTTTTACATTTATACCCTTTATTTTTCTTTTACATTTAATCGTTTGTTAATTTTAATTATGTATAAACCTGTTGTAAAAGGCTATTAAGCCGTGTAATTAATAAAAAATAAATAAATTTTAAAAAAATTTATAAAAAAGAATGGGGCGCATTTTCTCAAACCCCAACGATGGCTTGCATTAAATAAGCCATGCATTTACATCACTGTAAAGCTCTCTCATCACAGTTAGATTAGTTGTATTTGGTTTTTATTTATTTAATTATTTATTGTAAAGGAATTCTTACAATAAGATTATTTATATTACAACTTAATATGGAATATTTTCTATTCGACAGAAGCGAGAGCTTATTTAACACATACCACGAATTGCTAATTCGATTCTATTGACACACATATACTGGGTCCCTGCCTTTAGTACTGTATCTATTAAAAATATTTTCAACTCCAGAATACGTATTAATTTTTCAATCACATATACGTAAAATTTATCGAAAATAATATAAAGGATAGGTTGAAAATTTGGGCACCATGGTTTAAAAAGCTAATGCTGTGTTCCTGAAATCCGTTGATGTGGCACTTAAAATCCCATTAATGCCTTCAAATTCTAAGATAAACTGGTTCCCTCTTATGATCTGGTCCAAAGTTATATTACTTCGGAGTATGTTTAATTTGGTTGTTTAAATCAGTGGAAACTTTTTAAACGTTCTTCTGTAATCCGTGGTAAATGAAGTAGATAGCTTTTTTCAACATTTTATCCCCTTAGATCGACATCTTATATTTATTTTGAAAGAAAGTCAATAGGGCAAAAATCAAGATCAAAAAATACAAAAATATCATGCGAGATTTTACATTTCTTATCAAAACAGCGTCATTCATATGGATCCACAAAAGAAGCTGAAATAAAAGTAAAAGAAAAAAAAAGAAGAATAAATTGGAACGCAGGAGAAAAAGAATGAAGAAGAAACAAAAAAAACGTAATTTGGAAAAAAGATAAATAAAATTACAAAAAATTGACAAGCAGGACTAAAAAAATATAAAATATGTTAGAATGAATAAAATAAAATGAGTAATAAGACACACATACACTACATCGCCATATTAATCACAAACATAGTCAAAGAACACAAATAATAAAAAGTAAAAATATATCTACATAACTCCAATAAAATTGTATTAATTATAAAATAATTATTTGGAAATAGGAATATCGCGGTGTTCTCCTGGAACGAGGCTCGGACCCCCGACTATTCTAGAACACTGGTGTCTAGACCAACGGGCTACCATGTATCCTTTTTTTTCATTTACGACCACGTAATATGTATACAATTTCACACCACCATATCACATATTTGGTCGATTACTGTTTTTCAAAATTTATTTCTCGATGAATCAAGATTGCGGGAGGCATTGTATTAATTAAAACTTTTAATATACAATTCATTGCCACTGTAAAATGTAAACTTTAAACTATAAAATAAATTACGCTCACCGGCCAGTTTTGTTTAATATAAAATTTAAATAATTTAGTGCCGTTTGAAAAACTTAACCCTTTTGTAATAGTTTGCACTTGCCGGTTTATCCCAGTAGCGATAAAAAGCATCTCCCCCGCTAAACCCTCTGTCTCCCTTATTATAACCAGTCTACCTCAGTTGAACGTAAATCCTTTTAATCTTATTTGCTGATCATACTTTTTCCACATCTCTAACTATGGCGGTCCATTTAAAAGAGATACTCCATCTTTATAACACTAATAAGAAGCATCTTATCTCTGTTGTATTTTCGTTTTGAATGATAATTTAATAAACATAAATTTGCACCCATTTTGTCTATCTACTACAATTTGATAGATACGTGCAATATCTTCTGCATGCAATGTAGTATCTTTTAAATTTAGTCGTTTAACTGCAGCAGAAAATTATTTATAATGTTTTAAGAATTGTGGAAAATATTGTTTGGCAGTGTGTGTACATAATTTAATAAATAAACGCATTACGCTGTTGTGTTGTTACTATTATATGTCTCATAGTAGCAAAAACTTTAAAGGTAGATTCCTGCCCTGATAATGAGTCGAAAATGCTCAAGCAATCATGACGTAATATCAATAGTTATGGAGATATGGAATATCAAGTTTTGAATTTTCTTTTTCAATATTTCTCACTTAGTTTTTGCAAAACGTTGAACTATTATTACAGTGACCTATATCGATAGTAAAAAATTCATTTTTTCATAATTGATATAAGTTACTGTAATGATAGTTCAACTTTTTACAAAAAATATGTCAAAAATATTGAAAAAAATGCAATCTTTGATATTGCATATCTCCATAACTATTGCTTTAAGATTTTCGACTAACTACAAGGCAGGATCCACTATAATATATTATATATATATATATATATATATATAATATATATATAATATGTTGTGTTTCAATTAACACTTGAAAGATAAAAAAATATATATCATTAAGAACGTCAAAGGTATTTATAAAATTATTTTGATGATCAATCCTTGTGTGTTGTTTCTACATGAAATATATTAGATTTAGATTTCCACCAATCACATAAAATTTTAAATTGTTTTATCAAATCTAAAGTATACAATCATTCAATTTATTATATATTACATTTTTGTGTCAATTATTCTTCTCCATCTTCGTTTTACTCCAAGTAGTAGTGTAAGATCCAGGGGATATTCTGATTATCTCTTCATATTATAATTAACATTTAATCACTACTGTTTTTTATTTTAATGCCGAATGGTTTTTTAATGTCCGTTCTATATATAAAAAGGTGAGTTTAAAACAAATAGTTAAAATAGGTTAAATAGTTAAAATATCACGATATTATATGCAACGCGTATTTGAATTATTCATCGTCTGATTTATATGCAAGTTTGACAATCGCCTTACTGCAAACTCCGGATCAACTCGGGCACTTGCACCCGAAACCCGCGAATTAATTTCTTCCCCCACCCCTTCCCCCACCCCTTCCCAGCCCCTTCCCTCCCCCCCTCCCCCCCGCGCGCTTTGCCCTCCCCGCGAATCTATTTGTCCCTGTCGCCAAACTTGCGCCGGTCTTGTGGGCTGGTGCAGTGCAAACTTGATAACCGATTTTGAATGATGGGCTCACACTGAAGTTAATACAAGTTCAACGGCGTGTCGCGTAATCCCGAGAAACTTCAATTGCTTCCCGAATTCGAACGCGCCCCTGACGCGAAGTTTTCGGCATCGCGAATCTCGTCCGCGTTCGCCGACTCCTTATTTTGTTTGTCTTCAAATTGATTTCGTGTATTAAAGTACCTTAAGTAACTAATGAGGAGTCAAGTCGTGCGCGGGTAGACATAGACGATTAATAAAATTGAATTATTAATTAAAAACATTGTATATACCAATTGGAGTAACGTTACGTCTACCGGTCTCGATACCATTGTATCTTCATCATGACGGACGCACGCGTTAATTATTGAACGGGGGCATGGCCACAGTTATTGCGGGGGGTATTCAATATATAAATATATATATATATTTGTTACTTTTCTCCCATCACAAGAATGTGTTGTACATACATACATATGACATTTATATATATATATATATACATATATATATATGTATATATATATACATATAAAAAGAAACACGTGTTTCCCTATTCGCCAAGTTTTTTCCACAACCACCCATCGGTGGTTATAGTGGTGGATAGCCCTTGGTGTCACATCGAAAATATGGGTGTTTGGTGGGGGTGGCTGTGCTTGAGTGGGAGTGGGTGACGAAAATGTGCTTTCTAGCACATTGTTTTGTCATGGGAAGGCCGCAAATGCTTCAGATTGTTTCAAAATAGGCGCGCTGACTGTGTCGGTGAGTCTAGAAGGTTCCAGAAAAATCTACTCTAGAAAATTCTGGAAGGTTCTTAGGTTCTAGAAAATTCCCGAAAGTTCTATAACGTTCTAAGCTAAGTGGCGGAATGTGTCGGTGTGTCTAGAAGGTTCCTGTACATTTGATAAATTTCTTGAAAGTTCTGGGAGGAGAATGTTCTAGAAGGTTCGCGAAAGTTCTATGACGATCCAAACAGAGTACTAAAAATCTACGCGTGCGAATCCGCGTGGGCACAGCTAGTAAACCAGTATAATATTGAAATTCAACTGGTTATTAATTATATTAGCTTAAGTATTCAGGCATTTATTGATTTCTAAGTTATTCAATCTGAAGCCTCTATTAATTATGTGGACAATTTCAATACCGTTTTCTTTTTTAAATGTGTTGCCTGTCTCCAAAAAATGGTTCGCGAATTATGTGAAGTTATACAATGGTGGAAACTTTGTGAAATAAACAATGAAAAAGTTTACCTTCACAACGTCGAATTTAGTCGAGAGAGTGAATTTTTTTTTCTTGTCAATATACACCCTCATAGTGGTGAAATGATTCGAATATTAAAAAGATGAAATTATATATTTTTTCGTCCGTTATATTTACAAAGCGTTGCATTTAGTTATTCTTTTCTTTTCAGCTTTATGAAACACTCTAATATGAAACAAATGGGAATTAATGTCCTCATTTGTCTTGAACGCAATTGTCGGGACGCCGCCACAACGCTTTAACCCTCAAAATTGAAAAATATTAGTCAGATTTTTTATTTAGTATTTTTAATATCACAGTAAGTTAACCAATAGTCACCTAAACCAACATATAATTTTGTTATATTAGTTTTAGAACAATAAATGGTTATAGCAAATTATTGTGTTCTCCAGTTGTCTAATTTTTTCTAAACTGTACAACACTGCACAGTTTTATAGTGAAAATATTATTTTTTTATTACATTCGTCATTTTACATGAATTTATTGTGTAGTTTTGTAATTACATATTTGTATTATTTTTTAAATTCGTAACGGTGTCAATTATTAATAAATAATTATTTAGTATTAATAATTTTTAATAGGGTAAAGTCTAACACTAAACTAACACCTAAAGTCACGTATACCTACTATATTACCAATATAATTAAGAAATCTTAAAGATGTCGTGCTTATAACCAAATTGAGTTAGTCTTGTTTAACTTATTTTAACTATTTTTTGCGTGCAACGATTATATTTACTGATCAATTAATTATTAACACAAGGATTTCTTTTTACTCCCTTTATATTAACTCGCGGCGTCTGATTGATTGATTGTTTGTCTGACGAAAAAACTTTGGATCGATTTTTAACCCTTTTCCCGTGATCAAATCGAGCTGAAACTTTGCAAGCAGACTCTTGGCGACGATCAAAAAGACCTATCAAATTTTCGTTAAAAAAAAGTATAATTTTGGATTTTTAGAAATTTTAATGGTTTTTTCAAATTGGAATCATTACAAAAGTTTGATTACTACCAACGGCGGCCTGATAACGTCACGGAATATTTAAAATTTGAATTACCCCATCGCACAAAGGTTGGAAATTAGATTCCGTGCGTACAAAATTAAAAAAACGAAAGTCGTAATAAAAGTATATATGCAGCGAAATAAACTTAGTTCCTTGGGTAATAAAGTCCCACTAATAGTTAATTACTTAGAATAAATCCCTCGTGTCTAGTCGAGCAGGTAGTGACATGTTGTTGCAAAAAATAAAGTTGAGTTATTGTCAGTCGGATACGAGTGTTTGTACCAAAGTGGTGTGTTTATGTTTTTGAATTTTGTTTTACGAACTATGGAATCGATAAACTTAGGTAACTTTTTTAAAATATAATCCACATTTTTATTCAATTAATATTCTACAGAGCCACGATTTGTTTTTAACAAAATATCGTAAATTTTTTCTGCATGCCGTAGACTGCCAAAACTGGGATTGACTTGTATTGATTCTAAATGTTGTAAACTATCTTTCTCTAATACCTTGGCTACAGATTTAAAATCAATCGGAGTGCACTTCGGTACGCCTGTATACAGAATTTATTTATTTTCCAGCTTTCGGATTACCAAGGAAAAAACTGTTTGTAGATGGTTAAATAGCGAGACTTTTCTAAAGGAAGAAATCAAATAATAAAGAGATACACTATACATTTTTCATTTTCAGTCAATCAATTATTTAATTACATGATGGTAAACTTAATTTACAAAGAAAGGGAGTAAAATAAAAATGGGTTAGTTTTTTCCATTTGACCTGATTTAAAACATAATATCCACGCCGATCTCGACGCTTCCATATTTTTCATTCCATATTGTTGGATCAGAGTTTCCCCCGCGCACATGTTTCCCCGTACATAGAGTCCCGGAGCGCAGAACTCGTCTGGTTATTGCGCGTATTTATTGCTCTTCCTGGGTTATAAATAATACTTAACCCCGCCATTCCTGCGCCCCGGACCCGCCCTCCCTCCAACAGGAACACTAGCCATGTGATGTCCTTTATTAAACAGTGCGGCCAGAGAGAGATTACTGAACTTTTTATGCATAAAAACTAAACAGCGTGTATAAATATGTAGGCTATGAATGCGCTCCTTTCAAGGCAGTCATAATCCCATATTTACATTTTATTTATAAAAAACCTAAAAATTTGTTACTTTTTTTTTATGATTTAACCGTGTCGGCAGACAATATATTCGTCATAGGGAATTCGTTTAAAAAACCATCCATAAAATTACCAGTTGTATGGAATTATTTCCTTTCAACTGAAATTCGCACGATAGATATATATTATTTACTAGCTGTTACCCTTCAAAAAGGACGGTACTATTACGTGTCGGTTCCTAAGAAGTATTTAATTATTTTATTTTAAAAAAATCGTAATTTTTTTTTAATCCAAAAAAAAAATCGTAATTTTTTTTAAATCCAAAAAAAAAATTCGTAAAAAAAAACAATTTTTTTACTGTAAAGAAGTTACGGACGTTACACGAAGTTACGGGGACAGACAGACAGAGGATGAACGGACGGACGGACGGATGGACAGACAGACAACGAAATTATTATAATTGGGATTAGTATAAGAAGTTTGCTTGCATTATTTAAGTATCTAAGATTTTATGCAATAAATTTTCTTCTATTTTATAAAATAGAATCAATGCACTTAAAAAAAATGTATAATTTTGTTAATAATGTATTTATGGGTCATCTGTGTTCTTTACTTCACATTCAAACATATCATTCTTATTTAATCAATAAAACAGATGCAATCATTATTATATTACGAGTCATACTATTATATTAAAGCGCTTCTCTAATAATTATTGGAAAAGTAGTCATTTTTTATTTTATTTTACGCTTCAACAGGCCAAAGAGTTCTAAAACACCCAGGCTTGAGTAAATCACATATATTAATTTGGACCTCACCGGGAATCGAACCCGGAACTCTCGATGTGAAAACCAGTGTCGTGCCCACAGGGCTACGAGGGCCGTCTTTGCATCTTAATATTTTCCAGAACCTCCGGATGAAAAATTCTTAAAGCGAACCGCCGAATAGTAGATATTTACCGACTATTCGTATTCGCCGAATATCATCACGAATATTAAAAACAAACTATTTATAACTGAAAGCAACGCAAATTACGGTTTGGCTGTGCACCATGCATCCGAACACATCTACGCACTGTATTATCGGGGATTCTCCTAACATTGAATGAATGGATTTATTGAGTTCTCAAGTTGTCAATTGTTGCTTGTTTCACATCAAAACATAGGTTCTTTTGTATAGTTTCGTTGGGTTATTAATAAGGTTAGGTGCTCATTTCATGTAGTTTTTGTTTTGTAATACGTATTGTTTGTTCCATTTTATTTCCGTTGTGTGTAAAAGTGTTGAAAAAAGTGATATTTATTTTCGACCGCTGGGTTTGGCTGTGCACCATGTATCCGAACATATCTACGCACTCTATTATCGGGGATTCCCCTAACATTGAATAAATGGATTTATTGTGTTCTCAAGTTGTCAATTGTTACTTGTTTCACATCAAAACACGAGTTCTTTTGTATAGTTTTGTTGGGTTATTAATAAGGTTAGGTGCTCATTTCATGTAGTTTTTGTTTTGCAATACGTATTGTTTGTTCCATTTTATTTACGTTGTGTGTAAAAGTGTTAAAAAAAGCGATATATTTTTTCGACCGCTGGGAATGTACAAACGGATAAAATAAATATTGTGCTTTTTGAACAAAAATTTGGCGGTTCTAAATTTTAGGTATTAAATCTCTTAGTAAAAAAAGAACAGTGGTATATTATTTATAGCCTTATTGAATTATTCGTATTCGCCGAATAGTTGGTTTGATATTCGTATTCGTGAAAGTAGTATTCGTTGCATCAATAGACGGTATTACCCGCGAACGTTTTGATTCCCAAATCAATATCGCCCGATTCACCTATTCATCATGTTAACTTCCGAACGGGCTCTCTATTGGAGAATAATAATTTATTCAGTAAACATTTTTGCCTGATAAGACCGCTCCGTTTCCCGACTTGGTCCTTTCCGCCCGGCGAATGGAAATGTGGGTCAATTGGCACTGGGAAGCGACCGGCGTATCAACCGGGCGGCTGGGGGTGGGTGTATACACGTGTGTGTGTACCATGCACGTGCGAATGTGTGTGTACAATATCAATATTTGCATGTTTATATTTGAATATCACATTTCGCTAACGTGTAACACCTCTAGTTGTAGCGAATCACGTATCTTTCTCACTTTACGACAATGTAATCGAATCCCTTGTGAAACAGCAAAGGGGGTCGGGACACCGTGGAGGACTTGCCCTTTTTATCGGCAAATTTTTATTTTTATCGATGTTGTTTGTAGTTTTATCTTTAGCATGTAGTGCTTACCAAACTCTCAAATGGGCACATGGCAAACATTTATCTCGAAGATGCTTTGTGTATTTTTTTGTATTTCTCTCGGCTACATTGAGGAATATTGAATGACATGATCGACTGTCGTAGGTCATAGTGAGAAGTTAATTTTGTTTCAGTAAAGAAACGTTACCCGTGTATATTTTTTACTATGTAAACGTTGTCATATTATCAAACATCGAAGACGACAACATTTAAGAACACCAAATTGGGTGAAAAACATGAACTGTATTCTTCATGTGAGTTTAATTATAATTGTATATTTTATTACTGGAGTTTCGAGAGTATCAGAATCTCTCATCGACGGGCGAAGTATTAAACTGACTGCATTCAAATATATAATTATTTTTTTTACATTTATAAGTGGAAATACGAATAATTAATTGATTAGGTACTGACAAAATGAACTATAGTTACTGGGGTAAAAGTGGTTATAGCGGAAATATTGAGAGCAGAGGAGAAGAGTTAGTGAAAGTTATATTATTAGGCAAATTTCTTTCAAAAAATTTCATTTTATTTATTTATTTATTTAATACACGGTACAACGTACCATTAAAAAAACAATGTATATAAAGATGTATAGATTGATAGGTATATATATATATTATATATAATATATCTATATATATATATTATATATATATAATATATATATACTCGTGACGGGATGCAGAATGTTAAATGGTATATGAATGATTATTATCTACGATGTAGTTAGCGAATTCAGAAAAATTATTACTATTTAGATAATGACGATGCTCTTATTCTAACGTTGAGATTTCTAAACGTTTGATCAATTTATTACCAATTGAAATCTCTGCATGAAATTTTGTAAACCACACTTTTTTCCTAATTGATCTATTTTTGACTTTGAATTAAGGAGTAACGCGCCTATATTATCATTAGTTGAATATTGGGAGGGAGAAATTTAGTTATATTAGTAAATTTTGGGCCTGTATGTAGAATTTTTCTCCACGAAATGTTGTCAATGTATTGCGCTAGCAATAATTATCAACTATCTTAACTTCGAATGTCTGTCGGTTCTTTACGTCCGTAACCTGCTGTAATTACAAATTTAGTTAATTAGAGTGTGACACGCATACGGCGCGCGTCCCGGGTTACACGCAAGGGTAGTTAGTTATTAATTATTATTATGTTCCGAGATTTTTCACGGGTTTACGGCCAGCATCTATCCTGATTATCCCACTATTCCAAAAAGTACATCGATCATTTCACTTTCGCCCCTACTTGAGAGTGTTAATCACAAGCGCTCCTCGGTATACGATCTTTAATTTCCCCCCTGTTTTGTTTATTATACGTGAGAGAGTCGCGGAACGTGCAAGCGCGGGTCCTCCAGCCGCCCTGCTTAAGGCCAGGGTTGCCAGGTCTTCGCCAGATAAATACCGAACATTGAGCAAAAAAAATGTTTTAATCTTTTATTTATATTATTAACTTAAAATACAAAGTAAAATTGCACAAGAGCAACTAGCTAACCTAACCTAAAAAAAATTATTCGCTTTCTCAACTACAAATTCAATTGCGTTTGTGACGATTATGACGGTTCATGCAAAAAATATCACATCCTACCATTATACAAACGTCTTGAAATAGGTGATTTGATGTACCTACTAAAAATTGTATCAGACAACGTC
The DNA here is from genome assembly GCA_016648135.1 of Agrypnia vestita. Classification (NCBI taxonomy): domain Eukaryota; kingdom Metazoa; phylum Arthropoda; class Insecta; order Trichoptera; family Phryganeidae; genus Agrypnia; species Agrypnia vestita. The sequence continues at coordinate 22,090 of JADDOH010004226.1, forward strand.
GACTGTCCTGAACTATTAAATAGACTAAAATTCCATGTTCCCTGTAGATCTCGTAGACACAACCCAGTCTTTCACATTGATTTTACCTCAACCAACTATCGTCGTAATTCATATTTCTTGAGGTTATGCGATGCATTCAATAAATTGATAAGATTATTGGATATTCATCTGTTCGAGTGCAGCCACACAAGATTAAGAAAAATTTTGAGTGCTGAATTTTTTTCCACGTAATAATTAAGTTTCTTTTTCTTTTGATTAAATTTTTTAATCTTTCTTTCTATATAATTTTTAATATGCCTTAGTTTAATTCATAAATATTTATCATTACTGACATATTTCTAAATGTGGAGACCTGTAATTGGCCATCTATATTGTATCAATGTTTTCTATGCTTTTTTTTGTGCTGTTGGTCTTCCATGAACGTTAAATAAAATATATAAATAAATAAATAACTTACAAAAATTATATTTTTTCTCACTAATGCACACTTCCAGCAATGTCTTATTTGCTTTAACCGCCCCGTGCACTTCGCGACTTCGAAGACTGAAATTAAGAAAGAGATGGAAAACGTCTTACACTATCCGCAATCCACGAAATGGCTCGAAAACAGTGAGCGCGTGCACGAAGCGGCAACATCGCACAAATTGAGTAGGGATGCGACGCAACATCGATTGCGTCAAATCTGACGGTTGAATCGTTTATTAGGGAGAAAAATTAATCGGAAAAAAATACCGAACCGCCCATACTTCGGTATTTTCGTCATACCGGACACCGAACACGGTGCTAAAATACCGAACATTTTGAGTTTGTTCAAATCTTTCAGAACAGTGCTGGATTTTTGTCACAGAGACATTATTAATCAATTAATGTATATTATAGATATCTCACAGAGACGAAACTGTATTTCTCATGGGAAAGTAGGTATAGAAGTCATTTGGATGTACATAGGACTTACGACCTATCACATGGTTGGCTTCTTGAACTGTTCATCAGTTCAAATCGCTGTTCTGAAAGATTTGAACAAACTCAAAATATTCTAAATTGTAAACACTGGTAAAAAAGGAATTTTAATAAAAATTGGAAATAATATTTCCTGGCGTATCCTAGTGTAATGCAAGTAATTCGGATGAATTTCATTACGCAAAAAAGTATATTGCTTTCAAAATTCCGTAAATCAATTGTAGATTTTCTCATTAGCGACATTAACGATATTAAAAATAATCAGCGACATCTATGGGGATTTAGGGGAATGAAAATGGCTTTGTACAGGCCGCATGGAAAGGCGGTTACAACTCATGTATGAAAGCTTGCCACACAGTTTAATATTTACAACTTCCAAAAATTAGTAAGCATGGTACATTCTATCATGGGTGGAAATGGCGAATGTTACATTGTGTAAAGTGATCACTTAAGCCAACCATGAGATAGGTCATAAGTCCTATGTACACCCAAATGACTTCTATACCTACTTTCCCATAAGAAATACAGTTTCGTCTCTGTGAGATATCTATAATATACATTAATTAAAATACCGAACGGTTCGGTGGAATACCGCACACCTGGCAACCCTGTTTAAGGCTTTAGGGCGGCCGACCCCCTCGAAGCGGGATGATTTATTGCTCGCATTTATTACATCAGCGTGTATATACTATATACATATTTTGAAGAGGTTTTCTTTTTGTCTGCGCCTCTGTGCGGGCGCGACTCTTGTCGCCGCCCCCGGGCGCGACTCATGTTGCCGCCCCACCCCGCGCGGCATCCGCGGGACTCGCTGATATCTGAATGATGGATGTTAATAATTCGTAAATAGTTAGTTTGATCGATTGCCCCCAGATTATTAGTCTGATCGACTTATATGCTCCATCGGGGTCATCAAGACGCAGTGCATTGTTCTATTATGGTGGAAATGTCAGAACTAATGCATTAGCAACCTCTGTAATTCCCAGATTACACTCATTAGGGAATGAGCATGCGGAGGCGGCTGACATTTCTGCTGATAGTATAACTATTTATAGGGCAAAGCTGATACAATTGTTTACATCCCAACGAAATGGAAATGGACAATAAATCTTTCTATTTTACCTTTAACTATTGTTATTTGTTCCTTTAACTTTATTATTATTTTATCTTATGTTTTTCTTATGTTTTTCTGTATTATTATTATTATTATTATTATTATTATTACCTTTTAACTATTATTATTGTAACTTTTAACTGTCTTATGTTGTTTTTTAAAAAAATTATTCTGAATATTGTAAAAGCCCATAAGGGCGTTAAATAAATAAATAAATAAATAAATAATAACGCGCCGGTTCATCACGCCGAGATGTTCCCGCAGATGAAGATTGATCGTCAGATCAGGCGGGGCCCGAGAAGGACACGGCGCGAGGAAGGACCGCGTTCTGATGACAACAGGTTTCCGGATTCCCGCCGGAACGTCCCGCGCGACGCGGACCGTTTGCTTTAACGGTTATTGAGGGATTGAACCGGTCGCTGAACGGAGCCGATGTTACGTTTATCGTTTCTGGTACGAAAGAGTCCGTCCAACGATAGAATTAAGAAATAAAAATGGCCCGGTCTGAAATCGGTAACGGTCAAAAATAAAAAGTGGAAAAAAGATTTTTAATTAGATCATTAAGTAAATTTGTATTTTTTTTTTTAAATTTTTGTAGACTGACGTTATTTATTGTAAAGAACTGTTTTATCAGTTGATAATGTAATGGCATAATCTGTCGAAACGATTGTCCTGGTTTCGATAATGAAAATATTGAACTCTCAAAAATCATGTGTTGATTTTTTAATTTTTAAAAATCTTCAAGATAAGTTGGCGTTTAACTTCTTTTCAAATTTAAATCACTTACTTATTATTTTTGGAGTGAGATATGAAATAGAAGTATGTGTAGATATTGACTTTATGGTAATGTTAGCACATCAGAATTGATTAACAATTGAATTGATATCAAATTTATTTTTAATATTTTATCGTAGTTTAATTTCGAATGCCCATATCGAAGGCAGATGTGCACATACAAAATATTATAATTTTTGTAATTTAATAAGTTTTTAAAAATTTACAGGATATAATATATTTGCATATATAATATTACATAACTTTTCTATTGCAGTAAGATATCACGAAGTTCTTTAATTTGTTAAAAAAGAAAAATACATATTTGTGTAAAATTATTTACAAAAATATTTATTTAGCTTTAAGAAGTACCTTGTATAAATAAATGAATATATTTTTCAGAATTCAGTAATTTTTTTTGTAAAGAAATAAGCAATCCACAAATAAGGCTCATTAAAAGTTGCACCACTTTATCGATGGGTGCAAAATTACAGACTTCTTATGTGTATCATTATCATTACTATGTACATACCTGAAGTCATTGATTGGTCGTCGCTATATATTGTCCAGTTTCGATCTCTTCACACTGCGGATCGTGACCCCGGATTGTCAGTTGGAGATGTCTTTGATAATTCTTCTCCACCTTTCTCTATAAACTCGTTCGGATAGTCGTTGCAATAAAATAGTTACTAAAGTCTTGGATCTCTATTCCATCGAGTTAGAGATCGCCTTTTCTCTCTCTGGCTTTCCACCTCTTCAGTTATCACCAGCTTCAACAGGTTATCATCCATTTTGAGCTCTGCTCTCAAAATTGATGAATGCGAATCAAGACAGATTGTGAATGATTTTGAATATTTTTTTCAAAGTTCAGGCATATTGATCGCTGACTCATTTCAACCAGGTGAATACGCCTCCGTAAGTTTTGGTCCACCACAGCATATTCCAGATTCTCTCCAATTAGATGCAACGCATTCGTCCGCTGTTGTGGCACTCTTCTAGGTATTTTTCATCCTAATGTTATACCCGGGAAAATTTCCTTTTCTAGACAGTTTAAGGTTCGCTAGACTAGAATTTTCCCGGTTTAGGTGACCTGGAATTTTGTTGAACATCCAGCCTCGTGTGATCCGTGATCAACTTGAAAGCAGGTAGTTATAATAAAATCGTAAGACTTAATTTTTTCCAATCATTATTATTCAAGCTCATTAGGCGTCTACTTACTCGGCTCCGAGCGCTAAGGTAAAAAACAGGCTTATTATTAACGAGGATACCTCGAGTAGCAGAGGAGGAAAGGGGGGGACGATCCTTTGTGGAGGGCAAACCGAGTGTTGCGAATGTTCCGCACTGCGGTAATTTGGGTACCAAAAACCGGCTGCGTCTAACTTACAAATTGACATTGTCAACAACCGCGTCGAGTGACGGATTGTGATGAAAAATACAGCCGGCGATATGGAGTTGTAACAGCTGTTGTGCCGCACGCTTCTGCCCTCGAGAAACGTCCTCCCTCGAATTGCTAAAAATGTATTTCGGCTTTTGCTTCGGTGGATTGGAAACTACCGACGTCCGATTTCGTGGAAAATGTAAAAAGTGTGTTTTTTTTGTTCCCAATTTTTTACAGGGAGATGCGACTATTTCACTGTTGGGCTAGGCATTATCTACTGTGAAATCAATGATGGAAGAAAATATTTACGAATAAAATTACGTAAATCAAAAGCATTCATCTGAGTAAAATACTCTATAATGGTGTTACAATTTTTTTGGCGTATCGTATATTTCAATACAGACGACGTGAATTTTTGCAGGTATATAAAATGACAGCTCAATTGAGCTCTTTTCAAAATATATTGTAATATTTATATGTAATTCACATCTAAGTGTACAATTTCTATCCACTGTAAAAGTGCTTTGGTGGATTGGCAAATTGTGATTCACGCATGTGAACATTTGTTGATGGTTTTATGACCAAATTATTATACTTATAATTCCATTAATCTGCATATTGTACCATTAAAATGTTATTATTCTGAATAATTAATCAATAAATAAATATGTTTATTTTCATTATAATAGGCTCATGTAGAGTTAAATAAAAAATACACATAAAAGCCCATTGTTAACATATACTCGTACCCTTTTCTCTATTTGCCACTGTTTCGATCTTGTGTTTTTAATAATTAGTCAGAGTGTAGAATCTAAATCACTTTGAGTAATAAGCATAAAAGGCACTTGCTGCCAGTACGCATAATTATAATTAATTCACACGACATAAAAATATTTTTTTAATGTTTCAGAATGTAATTTTTGATAATTCGTCATGTATTTATAAAGACAATTTTATACCTTGTATACGTAGTAAAATCACAACGAAGACTTGGTAGTATCGAGGTCATATGATAATCTTGTGTCAGGGGTGAAGGATTTTTTGAGTTGTTATGTAGATATGTAGATACAAGAATGAAAAAAATTAATTATTAATTGAAGTGTTGCAGCAATAATTACTAGCTGTGCCTGCGGCTTCGTAGATTTTTAGTAACTTTTAATCATATATAATCAATGTGTGCATTAACCTTTAAATATAGATATATGTCGTCGCGGGCTTTTTATAGAAATTTTTGAGTTTTACAACTTCTATACAAAGTATATGTCTCTTACCGTTAAAACAGCGTTCGTGAAAAACGCATCGCTCGGTGATTTTTTCGTCAACTCTAGTTGTAAAATAGGTCACCACGAAAAGCCCTTTTATTTTAACGGGATAATACATATCCTGTGTCCACCCTGAAAGTCCATTCTAAATATTGATGAAAGAATTTTTGAAATCGGATGAGTGGTTTCGGAGGTTACCTCTTACATCCAAACTTACAAACTTTACCTCTTTATATATTAGTATAGAACCGTAAGTATTTTAGTGTATCAAGTCAAAAATACAGTTTAGAGATATTAGCGTTTAAAGGATTTGGGTTGTTTCACACGCAAATATATAAAACATTTTTTTTTACATTATTTCAAAATACTTAATAAAAGTGTATTATTAACTATCATTACTAACTACCGGAAATCAGAATATACTCAATTAATGAAATAAAAGCTTTAGCAAACAACTGGCTTACCTCCAAAGGTAGAACAGCAACTGAAAATTTACTTACTGTAATTGCATAATAATGTCTTCAAATAAAAATATATACCTATATAAATTAATTAATTAATTAAGGAAAATAAAAAATAATCTTAAACAAAACTTTAACCCTTTTTAAATTAAACAATTATTCTACATATATTTACACTTGGACTTATGACTAACTCAACTTTCACTAACATTCCACTTGATACTCTGTAGATACATAATAACTACCTTATGAAAATAAATACTACTGACGAACTCGAAAAAATATTATAATTGTGTTCTATAACGCCACTCTGGGACAGGCGTAGCCTAGTAGAGTGGCATAATCCACAAATTAAACAAAACAAAAAAAAAATGTGTAATTTATCTTATGTTTTATTGTTAAATTAGTATTAAGTATCTTTATTTGTAAACAAGGATTTTTTTAAAATAAATAAATAAATAAATAAACTAAATAATTATATTCTTTTACTTAATACTAAAATACCTACTCATTGTGCGACATGCATTTTGGAGAACTGAAATCAAATTATTCAAAACAATAATTTTTATTTTAAAATTATGTACCTACACAATAAAAGACAGGGTTAATTTTATTGTTCTACCCTGTAGCAAGAGTATCATATCTGAAATGGTCAATCTCAATTGTAAACATGTATACTAACTGAATTTTGTCATATTAGTTTAAGTAGTTTACTTCATGTGAAACGTTAGAATTATATAACAAACGTGCCAAGTGAATGTAAAACTAATTTGCTTGACTAATTAAAATGGATAGCAAACAAAAGATAACTGCTGGTCCATGGTTAACAGTGGACTACAACAAAAGTCTGATGCTGGGGCGATGTGGTTTTCAGAAGTTGTCAATAATTATTATTAAGAGCGTTTAGAGAACGCTACACCGCATCGCAGTACAAGACCGTTAATAAGCTGATTATCTGCATTTTGAAAACAGTAAACAGTGGACGGAGAAAATTCCGCCCGCGAAAATCCTACCGATTAAGTCAGAGCCCCAAACGAGGGCGCATCATTTCTGGATACATTCGTATAATTTCCAGCCAATTTTTACTCCATTTTCTATTTTATTTAAAATTTGCTATGCGTCCGAATGAAGGAATGTTGCTAAGTTTTTCTATAGGATACTTTTGATGTTTATATCGTTAACTTTGTGGTTTCCGGTTAAAATACCGGTTTCGATATTTTAGTATGTTCTTTAATGTGAGAATAAAGAAACATTGAGATATCTCAATAATAATAACTTCTCAGAATACGCCAACCATATTTTGAAAACAGTCTATATATTGTGATGACCCTGGTATATAGTGGGGATCCTAATCAAATCGAGCGGACTGTATTTAATGTCGAAATGATGTTCAATTAATATTATTAAGCATTTTATTGTATTTCAATAAAAATCGTTCTCCTGGTCACGGTAAGCACTATGATGATCCAGCTAGATAGTAGGGTCTTCCTAACGTATTAACGATGAATTCTGTATTAATAATTTATTTAAAATGTCGATGCTTACTCGTCGCGAGTTGATATTTAATTTTAGCTATTATATTCAATTAATTTGCCAACTCCTGGCCGCGGCTAACAATGTGATGAATCCTATGGGGTGACCCGTCAAAAATACGTCGTGGTAAATAATATTAAATAATATAAATTTCATTGCAATGAATAAAGTCATTTGCCGTATGATGTTAGTGAAAATAGTTGTATGGCTCGGGTGGCAACGGCTGAGGTCGACAGATACGCTGTAGCTATAAAAGGATCGCGGAATAAAATATTATACCTTCTTGAAATATTATAAATAATGTATTCTATACAATATTAATACTCTGCCTGTGCTAACTATACATTTAACTAAAATATATATTATTAACTGGAAATAATTATTCTGTGAAAATTGCGCTTTTGAATGCAATATTAACCAAAAATATTAACTAAAAATATTTCTAACATCTTGGGTTCGCATACTATATTGATAATACCTAATGCCCTTTGCATTTACTAAGTATATTACCTAAATAGCCACAGCTATACCATCCTGTCCGTCAGCGACGAAACATAAAACACAGTTATATTCCTAAAAGTGCTACCTCTTACGCGACAAAAATACCTATTGCAGTCGGGCTATGAATATGAACTATTTCCGCCTCATAATGGCGCCTGGAACCAATACTAAAAACCTCACTAGAAATAATAAATGCGACTAAATCTCGATAAATACAATATATACTATTCGTAATACGTCGTTGAATTGGCACATGAATCGTCTAATGGATGAAGGACCCCGTTGTGTATCGTAATAACTTCAAATTCTTTTATAGGAGCAGTGTGGAAACAATTGCATAATATTACGTAATAAAAACATCTAACGAACCTAATAATCTATACATTTATGTTACAATAAAATACGTACACTAGAAAGAATTCATGTATTAGAAATAAAACATTTTCGATTTGAGACAAACCAGTAAAATCGTTCGAACGGCGCAAAGGGAAAAATTCACACATATTAAATAACACTGAAATTAATAATTATAAACACTTTGTATTAGCATATTCTTACCTTGAATGGTTCCGTCTTAGACGTGCATGAACCTGTTCATATTAATTCCGTGGGAAAATAATACATATATTTGCTATCTACGAAATACCACATTTTTGAAGTGAAACTTCTTTATGAATAAATAGATAAGATCTCGGGGATGGTTTGTTCGAAAGGATTCTACAACAGCCCGTGAGTTTATATGAAATAATAGTTTCTTTGAATGCTAAGTTTGGTTTTTTAAACCCTCAGCATCTCTGCTGAGAGGGGTAGAGGCTCCGCGCCCGCCTAAACCCGGTGGCCGACTTCCTAAGTGACTAAACGGCCCCCCTTGTTCCTCCGGAACTTACTGCATCCCGAGACTCTATCTCTTCTTTACGAGATGTGATCCTGTGACGCCTCTCTTTTAGGCTTATGATTGAGATGTACGTACTCTTTTGGTACGAGTTTCTGATGATGTGTGTTGTCTTGAGGCGCCTTTCTTTTAGGCCGGTGTTTGAAGAATCATGTACTCTTTTGGTACGAATTGATGACGACATTAGCCTCCTTTGCGGGCATAGTCAGCGATGTTACAAATTATTGTGCAATCTCATTATGCCTTTTCAGAGCGGCGTCCCACGATTCTGCATCTTGCAACATTTACTTTGGACAAATGTTAGAGTGTTAGTAACATATTTATAATATCCCAGCTATTCCATATGAGTGAATGATTTTTATATTTATTCTGGCCCTGTCTTTCTTACAGAGGACGAAATAGAAGTTAACGTTTTCTATCAAGGTTTTACAGCATTCAAGCATGGAAATCCTTCCAAAGACATAGGGAACCTTTTTGTTGGTTTAAGTAGTTTGCGCCAGATGAGGTTAGGTGGTCGGTTTATTGACGACCCCGAGCAACAAGGAGGACCCCGCCTTTAAGGGGCCCTGCAGGGGCTTGTGCGGGTTCCACGCCCAAGTGCCGGCAATCATCCACCCCTCAGCCAGCTAGGCTAACACAAACCAGATATCCCCAATCTTTAGTTAGATCTCCCCATTCTGTACTTTACTCGTCATTCTGAAGCTACTTGTTAAGCCAGATGTACCGAGGTACTCAAATCATAAAGACTTGGCTGAAGACCGGATTGCGCAATACTTATGCAACACAATTATTATAAGGCTACTAAGCATTTCTTATAGAATTACGTGTATTCAATTATTAGTAAAAATAGTTTGAAAATCCCCATACTTTAAAATATATTCGTTCGGAAGAATTTCTCGTACGATTTGGATTGATATCTGGTTATGCAATACATAACGCGTCGACAATTATTATGAATCTATTAAGCACTGCTTATAGAGCTCCGTAAAATCAATTGTTAATACAAATGGTATGAAAATCCCCAAGCATCAAAATATATTCGTTTGGGAGATATTCCCGTACGAATTGAGCCAAGATCACACAAGAAATCGTGATATTAATTATACATTATTGTTCCGATTTTAAATCTTCCCAAAATAAATACATTTCAATAGTGAAAATAATTAATCGATAGATAATATAAATGTGTTCCTTAGCTGTTACACAGTGGCGGTATGATCCTCTCTGCTACTGATGAATGGTAGATTCCTCCATACGTCCGGGCAGCAACTCCGTCCGCAAATGATGTTCTGGAACTCGGGGCTCCGTCGGTAGTCTGTTGGGCAGCGCTCCCGCTCGCAAGTCTGGTCTCGAACTGAAGGGGCAGAGTATCTCGTGTTCGCTCCTTTTATACTCTCGATTGCACCATATCTTCGAAATCCACGCTAGTGCAGTGACTCATCCTATGAGCGATGACCTCACCGCCGGCGCTCGCCATTGGCCGGATTCAGTCAACAGGACGGTCGCCTCCGGCTCAACCCGTCGAAGGCAAAGCGCGCCTGTGATTGGTCCGTTTCGTTAAAATAATAGTTAAGTACCCGCTACACGCGAGACTTACTGTTCTGATTCATAAATAATAAAGGCTCGTTCGCACCTACTCACAAGGTCGAGTCTATTAGGATTGGAAAACGATATTAATTTAACACAGAATTATATCTATGGTATAATAAAGATCTAAGAAATATTACTTGTATAGCTGAATATTCAATATTTTGTTAGCCTCTTGTAATACATAGAATCTTAAGAAGAAATATATCAGGCTTTTACTTTTAAACGATTCCAAACAGAAGAAATATATTTTTTGATGTCCATACTTGACTTTTTTGAATATTATTATTTTAAGATTTTCTAAATTTATTAAATCTATCTCTATGTCGACCATCACAGCTTCCCCCTTATTTAGAGAGAGGAATGATCTATCAGACCAAGCCTATCTGCTAAATAACCCAACAGGATAGTATATTTCGTGATACCTATCAAGAGTTTCTAAAATTCCTTGGAAAATTAATCGTTGTTCTTTCTTTTCTCCGCGTACTATATTTCTATTAGGGTCGAATTCTTTTTCAATGGAATCCTTTTGCGTATTTAAGCTACTGTAAACCATCTGCCTATCATTCAAATGAAAAGCGTACAACTAACATGAATATAAGAATTGCAAGCAAAATAGGACTGTATCTATTTTATTCAATTGATTGGAAAGGTTCGATTCTTCATAATCGAATGAATGCCTCAGTAATCTCATCATTGTGTCTGCTAACCACTCAAGCTCCATCCTGTTATCAACACTTAAAAGGAACGCTCCTTCCCCCACTTTGTTATCCTCCTTGCTTCCCTTACAATGGTACACTCCTAGTGTTCACCACCTCGCAACTCTATACTACTTTCCCCAGCATATACCTCCCTTCCCCCAGAATATACTCCCACTAACACTCCCCACATCCCCTTCAAGCTATACAAACCAACTCAACCGAGTAAATATTAACTGTATATTTCTCCTATGAAATGCGAGCTACGATAAATCTGAAGTTCCAATATTATGTCAACCTACGAATTAATGTACAATCTATTCATATAAACTTAACAACCAGCTTCCTAATATAAAGAGCAAACCCTTCCCCCAAACTATACACACTCTTCTATTTCTAACTCGTTTCGTCCTGTTTTAACCGAGTGAATAGTCAATCGCATATTCCTACTATGATTGCAAACCGCGACAAAATTAACTCTTGTACCCCATTTGAGCTATGAACTCTATTCATATGCGCAATACATGTCCTCTTATGTAGAAACAGCCAATTGTCCTCAATATTCCACGTATACTGTAATGACTGCCATAATTTATTGTTGGTGTAATATGATGAAGAAGAAGAAGAAGAAGCCGCAAAAGTAGTGGATGACAACAGAAGAAGAAGAAAATGAATCCATTGAAAGGCATAAGATAAAGAAGAAAAGTCACAACCGAGTGTAGTAATAGATAAAGACGAAGAAGAAGAAGTCGAAAGTTATAAAATTAGAAGAAGACGCGAATGTAGTAGTAGGTAAAGAACAAAAGAAGATGAAGAAAAGACGTAGAAAAAGAGTCTAAAATTATAAGATAAACAGAAGAAGACGACACATGAATGTAGTTATAGGAAAAGAAGAAGAAGAATAAGAAGAAGAAGATGAAGAGAAGACGAAGAAAACCAGTTGATAAGTATAAGATAAACGGAAGAAGACGAAATGAATGTAGTTATAGGAAAAGAAGAAGAAGAAGAAAGTGGAGAAGCGAATAGGAAAGAAGAAAGAAGAGAATATGAAAAGAAGAAGAAGAAAGAGAAGAGAAGAAAGAAAAAGAAAATAATTTAGTAATAGGAAAAGAAGAAGAAGAAAGAGAAGAGAAGAAAGAAAAAGAAAATAATTTAGTAATAGGAAAAGAAGAAGAAGAAGAAAAGGTAAAGAAGAAGAGAAGACGAAGAAAAGACGTAGAAAAACAGTCGAAAAGTATAAGATAAATGGAAGAAGACGAAATGAATGTAGTAATAGAAAAAGAAGAAGAAGAAAAAAGTAGAGAAGCAGTCGAAAGATATACCATAAGACGAAAAAGTAGTTGCAAAGTATTGTAATAATTGCTATTTATAGAAGAGAAGGTATTTGAAAAGTAAAGCATAAACGGTATGTATTCAAAGAAGAAGAAGACTAGAGTGAACATAACCAATAAAAAAAAACCTTCGTACCGAAGAAGAAGAAGACGCTATTGAAGTCAATATAAATAAAAAGGGGAAAGAAAATATATATATAACCGATAGCATATACGAATAAGAAGAAGACGAAGAAGAAGAAGAGGAAGAAAAGGATAGGAACAAACCCTTCGATAATTGTAGAACGTAAAAGAATATATAACTATTATCCGTCTCAACTAACTTTCCAGCCAACCCTCAAGAGTGATATCTAAAGACGACGCATGTTTGTAGAAGAAGTGCATCCAGATGTCAAGAAAAGTTTCCCATAACTATTCCTTACTAACCTGTCTTCCCCCAAATTGTTAAGCGTTTGTCAAATAATCAGGCGCGACTCCTCCGTATAACTGTAATATCGGTCCTCCCAAAACTTATTGAAAACCTAAAACAACTTTATTAATATGTTCCGTATTCATCATCCCCATACTTATATGTAACATAACATTATAAAATTTTTAAGTGTTCCTTTAACAACGCGAACATGTTTAACGAAGAACACTGTTACAAATCAGAAGAGGTGAACCCTAATATCTGTACTAGCTGTAGTAGTCATCACCAACACTGATACCCACAGAAGATGTATGTGTGTAACTGAATCAAGAATTCCTAACGTATAATTCTGTTTGCTATACGACTGGAATCTATTCAAGATCCAAACGTCCAACCTTTCTACCTCAATCTAAAAGTAATGCCACGACGACGCATGAAGGTGGATGAAGCTAATGATTTCGTTATGATACTACTATTTAATCTACTAAAAATCTATTTTCAAAAATTTTTTTTTTTTTCAAAATGTTCCAGAAGAATTCAAAAGCTCTCCTGAAAAATTTCTTTTTTATTTTATTTTATCACTATTCAAAAGGATTTCTACATACACCCAATGTATAGTAAAAACAATAAATGCTTTATCAATCATAGCGTTAAGATTTCTCAAAACTTGAAGAAACTCACATATCGTTAATTCCGGATTTACTTTTGTATTATTTCCAAGAAGATTGCGCCTAAAACTAAAACAATCCTTATATAGATACGTACGAAATTTGAAGTAGTGAGATGTTTATTTCTACTCTGCCTATAAATAAGCTATATCAACGTATATTGTAATATAATATTTATTAATGAAGATAAAACAATTTCAATTAACGTTGCAATGAAGCGAAACAAAGGAATATATATTAAAAAAAACAAGTCCAATTTTAATTATTTGTTACTAAGAGAATATATATATTGCGCTCTCTATTACCGCTTCCTATAGACTAATACTAGCGAAGGCTCAAAACTTTCTCTGATTTCCGCTAGATGGCGGTAGTATGACCATTTTAATTCATATGCCAGGCCGTCTTGTAAATAAAAAATGGAAGCAATTTTATTCTTGTAATTCAAATCAAAATAATTTTAGATCAAAACAAGAAACTCAAATAATTATTTCGTGCAACAATAACAATACGCGTCTGTGTTTATATTACGAACAAGTCTATCAATCCTGCATACAACAAAGAAATTATTATTAGTTTGAATAACCAGAACCGTGTATAACTGTGTATAACAATTAAGAACACATTTAGATAATTAAAATAATTAAGGACCATAATAAATCAATGAAGGAAATTATTATTTTTTTCAATTAATTCAGCAACATTGTAGATTGACATTTTTATTATTTTTTTAGGACAATTTGTATATAACACCTTGACGATAAAAAGGTATCTCCGAAACATGCACGTGAAAGTTATCAAATAATATAAGTAGATTTGTAAGAATACTATAATCAATTAATTTTTTGTGTAATTATTATCTGTAAAAATTTAGCTGAATTTAAAGATCTTTTTTTTTTTTTCAAATATAGAAACCCTTTTTAATATCCATAAGACAAATATATAACAAGTGTGGATTTATTTAATTCACATTAACCTTAATTTTATTAAAATTAATTTATATTAATTTTTAATTATGAAACCAGACGGATATTTATTAAAATATTTTTTGCATTTGTATCATAAAAGTATATAACCGAAAGAGAAAAGTAAATATTATAAAACATCGGATTTATAATTTTTTTTATAAAATAAAATATATATCAAATGTTCTTTTCTTTTAGATTCATATATTCTCGTGTTTATATTTTCTACTAAATTGTTATCCGGTTTTTATATTTATTTTTACTTTTATATTTTTCTGCTATTATTATTAATTACTATTGCATAACTCGTAAGCGAAAATATTTGCCACTGAACAGATTTTATCTAGCGTGGGTTAATTATTAGTTTATATTAATATAAGAAATTAAATTAAAACCGAATTTTAAGCTATCATAAAACCTCCGTGGCGCGCGCTGAAATCTGTCGCGGTGATCTGCCCGTAATACAGGTGTATATTTTTGCATTTCGGGCGCCGTGCGAATCCGTTCGGCGTAGCTAACTGTCTTTTCGTACTAGCCCGAGCGCGAAGGTCGAACTTGTTAAACCTTAAACCCTCAAACGTCTCGGGTCTCTGCCGCATCTTCCACGCTTGTGCCGAAACGTGTCCGCTCGCGTTATATAGGGAAACCGTCGCCGGTCTTTCCAACACGCAGCGCTCGCAAACCCGGCGGCTTTGGCCGTGTTCGGTGGTATATTTGCGAAACACAAACACAAACGCAATAATTAAAACCATTCAAATGTGAATCGTTTGAATCTCAACTACATATTTGTTACACTGCGATCGCAAATCCCGATGGCCCAGGCCGTGACAGTGGTACACTTGCGAGAAAACAAATGCAATAATTAAAACCTTTCAAACGTGAATCGTTTGAATCCTAACTACATATTTGTTATACTGCGATCCGCAAATCCCGACGGTCTTTTTTAGATTGTGACGGTGGCTTACTTGTGAGATCGCATTCAAACAATTATTAAAATATTTTTCAAATGTGAATCATTTGAATTCAAACCACATAAAATGAATGAGATATGAAATAAATCACATATTCTATAAAATGGAGCAATACTTTTACAAAGAAACAGGCATTCCAAAATCGAACTAATATATCACAAGGACCAAAATTACTACAATAATTTTCGTTCACAAAATATTAAATAATAAAAATGCCAACTGTCTATATGACAAACAACCTAAAGAAATTTCTAATACCTAGTATCACGTTTGTCTACAAATCTCAGAACGTGGTTCACATAAATGCTCAATCTTTTTTCTTTGATGTCACGGACCGTGGTCCGCGATTGTTTAAATAAAACCGCTTTTATAATCAAATATTTTCTTTCATTTATAATATTAACTAAACCAAAATGATTTTATTACTATGCAAATGAGTCCAACGAATACGCTCCTGTCTGGTCACCGGCACCACTGTAATGATCCTGGTAGCTAGTAGGGCATCCTAATGGTAGACAGCGGGTATCCTAATCAAATCGAGCAGACTGTATTTAATGTCGAAATGATGTTCAATTAATATTATTAAGCATTTTATTGTATTTCAATATAAATCGTTCTCCTGGTCACGGTAAGCACTATGATGATTCAGTTAGATAGAGGGTCTTCCTAAAGTATTAACGAAGAATTTTGTATTAATAATTTATTTAAAATGTCGATGCTTACTCGTCGCGAGTTGATATTTAATTTTAGCTATTATATTCAATTAATTTGCCAACTCCTGGCCGCGGCTAACAATGTGATGAATCCTATGGGGTGACCCGTCAAAAATACGTCGTGGTAAATAATATTAAATAATATAAATTTCATTGCAATGAATAAAGTCATTTGCCGTATGATGTTAGTGAAAATAGTTGTATGGCTCGGGTGGCAACGGCTGAGGTCGACAGATACGCTGTAGCTATAAAAGGATCGCGGAATAAAATATTATACCTTCTTGAAATATTATAAAATGTATTCTATACAATATTAATACTCTGCCTGTGCTAACTATACATTTAACTAAAATATATATTATTAACTGGAAATAATTATTCTGTGAAAATTGCGCTTTTGAATGCAATATTAACTAAAAATATTTCTAACATCTTGGGTTCGCATACTATATTGAAAATACCTAATGCCCTTTGCATTTACTAAGTATATTACCTAAATAGCCACAGCTATACCATCCTGTCCGTCAGGGACTAAACATAAAACACAGTTATATTTCTAAAAGTGCTACCTCTTACGCGACAAAAATACCTATTGCAGTCGGGCTATGAATATGAACTATTTCCGCCTCATAATGGCGCCTGGAACCAATACTAAAAACCTCACTAGAAATAATAAATGCGACTAAATCTCGATAAATACAATATATACTATTCGTAATACGTCGTTGAATTGGCACATGATTCGTCTAATGGATGAAGGACCCCGTTGTGTATCGTAATAACTTCAAATTCTTTTATAGGAGCAGTGTGGAAACAATTGCATAATATTACGTAATAAAAACATCTAACGAACCTAATAATCTATACATTTATGTTACAATAAAATACGTTCACCAGAAGAATTCGTGCATTAGAAATAAAACATTTTCGATTTGAGACAAACCAGTAAAATCGTTCGAACGGCGCAAAGGGAAAAATTCACACATATTAAATAACACTGAAATTAATAATTATAAACACTTTGTATTAGCAAATTCTTACCTTGAATGGTTTCGTTCTAGACGTGCATGAACCTGTTCATATTAATTCCATGGGAAAATAATACATATATTTTCTATCTACGAAATAAGACATTTTTGAAGCAAAACTTCTTTATAAATAAGTAGATAAGGTCTCGGGGATGGTTTGTTCGAAAGGATTCTACAACAGCCCGTGAGTTTATATGAAATAATAGTTTCTTTGAATGCTAAGTTTTTGTTTTTTTAAACCCTCAGCATCTCTGCTGAGAGGGGTTGAGGCTCCGCGCCCGCCTAAACCCGGTGGCCGACTTCCTAAGTGACTAAACGGCCCCCCGTGTTCCTCCGGAACTTACTGCATCCCGAGACTCTATCTCTTCTTTACGAGATGTGATCCCGTGACGCCCTTCTTTTAGGCTTATAATTGAGAAGGCCGTACTCTTTTGGTACGAGTTTCTGATGATGTGTGTTGTCTTGAGGCGCCTTTCTTTTAGGCCGGTGTTTGAAGAATCATGTACTCTTTTGGTACGAATTGATGACGACATTAGCCTCCTTTGCGGGCATAGTCAGCGATGTTACAAATTATTGTGCAATCTCATTATGCCTTATCAGAGCGGCGTCCCACGATTCTGCATCTTGCAACATTTACTTTGGACAAATGTTAGAGTGTTAGTAACATATTTACAATATCCCAGCTATTCCATATGAGTGAATGATTTTTATATTTATTCTGGCCCTGTCTTTCTTACAGAGGATGAAATAGAAGTTAACGTTTTCTATCAAGATTTTACAGCATTCAAGCATGGAAATCCTTCCAAAGACAAAGGGAACCTTTTTGTTGGTTTAAGTAGTTTGCGCCAGATGAGGTTAGGTGGTCGGTTTATTGACGACCCCGAGCAACAAGGAGGACCCCGCCTTTAAGGGGCCCTGCAGGGGCTTGTGCGGGTTCCACGCCCAAGTGCCGGCAATCATCCACCCCTCAGCCAGCTAGGCTAACACAAACCAGATATCCCCAATCTTTAGTTAGATCTCCCCATTCTGTCCTTTACTCGTCATTCTGAAGCCACTTATTAAGCTGAATATACCGAGGTACTCGATTCATAAAGAGTTAGTTGTAGACCGAGTGTAATGATTGCGCAATACCTACGCAATACAGTAATTATTATAATGCTACTAAGTAATTCATATATAAATCCGTGTATTCAATTTTAGTACAAATAGTATGAAAATCCCCATACTTTAAAATATATTCGTTCGGAAGAATTTCTCGTACGATTTGGATTGATATCTGGTTATGCAATACATAACGCGTCGACAATATTATGAATCTATTAAGCACTGCTTATAGAGCTCCGTAAAATCAATTGTTAATACAAATGGTATGAAAATCCCCATGCATCAAAATATATTCGTTTGGGAGATATTCCCGTACGAATTGAGCCAAGATCACACAAGAAATCGTGATATTAGTTATATATTATTGCTCCGATTTTAAATATTCCCAAAATAAATACATTTCAATAGTGAAAATAATTAATCGATAGATAATATAAATGTGTTCCTTAGCTGTTACACAGTGGCGGTATGATCCTCTCTGGTACTGATGAATGGTAGATTCCTCCATACGTCCGGGCAGCAACTCCGTCCGCAAATGCTGTTCTGGAACTCAGGGCTCCGTCGGTAGTCTGTTGGGCAGCGCTCCCGCTCGCAAGTCTGGTCTCGAACTGAAGGGGCTTGAGTATCTCGTGTTCGCTCCTTTTATACTCTCGATTGCACCATATCTTCGAAATCCACGCTAGTGCAGTGACTCATCCTATGAGCGATGACCTCACCGCCGGCGCTCGCCATTGGCCGGATTCAGTCAACAGGACGGTCGCCTCCGGCTCAACCCGTCGAAGGCAAAGCGCGCCTGTGATTGGTCCGTTTCGTTAAAATAATAGTTAAGCACCCGCTACACGCGAGACTTACTGTTCTGATTCATAAATAATAAAGGCTCGTTCGCACCTACTCACAAGGTCGAGTCTATTAGGATTGGCAAACGATATTAATTTAACACAGAATTATATCTATGGTATTATAAAGATCTAAGAAATATTACTTGTATAGCTGAATATTCAATATTTTGTTAGCCTCTTGTAATACATAGAATCTTAAGAAGAAATATATCAGGCTTTTACTTTTAAACGATTCCAAACAGAAGAAATATATTTTTGATGTCCATACTTGACTTTTTTGAATATTATTATTTTAAGATTTTCTAAATTTATTAAATCTATCTCTGTGTCGACCATCACAAGCACAGCCGACCGCACTTGAAATGAGGAGCAGAAGAACATAGTATTATTAATGGAAAAGGATAGTGTTGTGGATACTCTCAGCTGAATATTTTAAATTAATAGAGTAGTATTATTTTATACTTTGAGATATTTTTAGCCTCTCACTTAATAACTTGAAGGACTTCCTCAGTACTAATGTAATAATTTTAAATATAAAAATATGTTATTGTTAGAGTGCAATTCTTTCAAATAAATACCAGCTCTTAATGACAATATAGCTCACCTTACTTTTACATCTGATATTGGCAAAATAACTTATGTTAAAACCTAGTACCTACGTACTACTTGCGAGTATGGGCTAATTGGTTAGACCTATAATACACTAGCGGCTAGACGTGGTGCGGGATCTCGTTGCGGTAAGCCGCACTTGGATTTTTACATGAAACTCGATATTAACGCACTGACTGACGGCTAGCCGTTAGCCGCATGTGGTCGTCTTGGGACTGCGGCGAGTCGCACTGGTTCATCCCGTTGCGGCTAATCGTACATACTGTGGCTAACCGCAACGGAAGCCCGCACCACGGCTAGCCGCTAATGCGTTATGGGTCTTACAATCGAGCAATATTGTCACGAGACTGTAGAAACGGAAATAATTACACGTAAGGGCTTTACAGTAAACTAGTAGTGTCTGGAGTAAGGGAATAAATCGGAATCTTCTCGAAAACCGAGAGAATAGAAGTGCGCACAGTAACAAAAAGCGTAGCGATGATTTAGAAAGACCAGCGATAGTAAATTGAGAGGTACCAACAGAGCGTTCAATAGTGAGTAAATTGTTCAACAGACGTGCAAATATACTGTGAAGACGAATATATAATAATAAATTAGTGACAATTATTGCGAAATTCCGTGAATTAAGGAATAGCGCTATAATTAAATTCGTGTAAAGTGATTTTGGTGATGAATAAAACTGTAATTAATTAGCAAGTGCTTAATTTGCTGTCACCGCCACAATCCCGTGACAATAAAATAAATACCAAATTATCTCTATGCGTTGGATCCTACATAGACTGCATATTTGTTACCCTGCGCACGGACGTGGACAGCTGTTTAGTTCAAACACCTTAATACCTGAGTGGAGTTTCCACAGATTAACCACGTGTTCTGCTGAATATATCCCGTAATCAAATAACTATACCACAATATATCTCTTCACCGACTATGTAATACAAAGCGAAGTGTTACATTGAGGAAGACGCCGGTGTTGTAATTATTTTACAGCTGTGTTTACTGCCCACTAAATGAAGCATTGAAACGGCCATACGGAAAATGAAGAGTTAACCATTGGGAAAATATAAAATTTAATACAAAGCATTAAACTCTGTCATATTTTTTAATTATTAGCTTCGAAACAAAATTAATGTCTGCTTTTATTAAGTTTCAAGTTTATGGCTGTACCTTCTTCAGATTTTTTAATGACAAAACCTATAAAGTATAAGTACAAAATACGGTTTTATCATCGCGTGAACATTTTTATATTGAAAGATACAATATCTAATATTTTAAAATTAAAAAAAATAAGGATGCTGGAATTCAAAAATCTAAAATGTCTGTCATAATTCTACTCATTTTTTGAAACAGGTATATATTACAAAAGTATTTAAAGAATGAAAAAATAAAAAATGATTCAGATGAAAGCTACATATATATGAAAGCTACATATGAAAAATGATACAGATGAAAGCTACATTTGAGTGGTAGAGTGAACGATAAATTCGCACTCTAGCTCAACCCACGCCATCAGCCAAACTTGGTAAGGATAGCTACTAATACACTGATACACCCTGTATTATACATAATATCAAATTATTATAATAACCTTTTGAATTCAACAGATATTTTTAATACAAAATATGAAGAGTATCGTCATATGGTGGGGCAGATACTAGAAAATCGTTCCCCTCCCAGAGCATTTGAATTATATACATTACAAACCCTTTTATGTTTATAATAAAGTTAAATTAGGAACAATCACTTAAATGAAACTGTAAAATTGTTTGATTTGTCATTCATATCGAATTGACATATCTATAATTATATATATCTGTGTCATTCTTTAATTGTGGAAGATATTTAACTACCTTTTCTGTATTTTGTCCTACCAAACAATTATGTCTCTCTGTCGATGACCTAATAAAATAAAATGAAAAGAAAAAAATATCAGTTTACTAAAAAATGCAAAATTGTGAAACGCGAACTCTGTGAACCCAAAACGCCTCCAATCGAGGACATGCGATACATATTTTTCGCCACGTTAGCCATTTAAAATTTAGAACAATTTGAGAAAGAATAATAATCGTATATACATATAATGTTTTATTTGAGATTTACACGAATACTAGAAAATGTAACTGGTCTATTTTTAGATTTCGTTTGTACCAGTGGTTTGGGCCCACATTTTGGTACGGTAACTGGTAACTAGTGTAAGAAAAACACACAAATATCAAATAATAAAACTGAAAAATTAAATGCTGGAACCTGGATTCGAACCATGGACCTCTGTCTTATACAGACAGCGTGTTGCCAATTCCAGCTACTTAATAAGTCGTCAATATTTAATAGTTATATGTTTCTCTTTGAATTATTAATTAACTTATTTATATTATTCCATTTTTCTTCGGGAAGTAATCGATTGTTACGAGAATATCGATATATATATGTATATATCCATGGTGCCAGTTTCAGGAGAATTTTTTTAAGGGCATTATGAAATTATTCAATGTGCTTGTACAAAAACACAAACTTTTCAAACGTGATCCATTAATCTCTCAAATCTATTATCTGTATCGAAAATACTTTGCACTTACCATAACATTATATTTCTTAAAAATATATCGGCATCCATTAGTCTGTCATCCATTCGTCGCTCTGCTAAGCGATTTATACAGCCTTACAATTTTTCATCGGAGAGCGGGATAAATGGAGGAGAACGTCATAGCGATTTCAATAGTCGTCCATTTTGCCTAGCGTGGCATTCTTTGTACAATACCCAAGCCTCCCCTTGCTTCCATGGAAATGAGCAATACCCGCAGTGCAGTTGAATTCTTTCTCTATGCAAAAATTGTCGAGTTTATTTTCAGACATCTTGGAAAACGCTGTTTACTTGATTAAATTCTTCTTCGCAGTCGTTTTTTACTAATCGAAAATATGTAAATATTGATTAATATTTCAGACACAATATTATTATTATTTAATTATAATCCGTTAGTTAAAATGTCAGCTTGTACTGAGTTTAGTACGTGATCTACACAATCTTACAAGCAATATGTAATTTAAGCAGAAGTTTTTTCCCAAAAAAGTAATTGGGCAAGAGAGAATAGAACGCCATATTCTTTTATCTTGGCACACCAGTTTTGATTCGGCTACATTCATACATTTTCTCATGCAAGGTTGATGAGGCTTTTAACAGGGCCATCCTCCAATACTTGTAGTATCTGATCACGCCAAGTCTTTCGCGGACGTCCTCTAATCCTGTTGCCTTCAACACTCGCACCATATAATTTCTTAACCATCCTTTCCTCGCTCATACGTTCTACATGACCAAACCATCTCAGCACTCCTTTCTTTATTGTGTCTACCACATTAGACACATCATTACATTCACTTATAATTTGTTCATTCCTCACTCTATCGACCAACGATTTTCCACACAAGCGTCTTAGTGACCGCATTTCCATCGCATTCAGTCTACTTTCATTTCTTTTTTGCCAATTTCAGGCTTCAGAATCGGCACTAGAACGCGATTTTGTGCCTTTAATATTGCTTCTTTTGACATGTTGCCTTGTAAGTTCTTATTAGCCATAATGGCATTCAGAGCACTGTTTACTTTGTTACCCGCAGTCACTCTCCTTTCGATATCGTTCTCAGCCTTGCCGTCTCTACTAAATATAGGTACTTCCCAAGTACACAAACTCATTCACTTGTTATAAGCATTCGTTGTTTACAATTACATCACACTTATCATTCTTTATTCTCTCTCGAACACCAACACTTGGTGATTGGTGTTCGAGATACCATACTTGTACAGATTATAACAACAAAACTGATCCTGTTTACTTCACATTATCAAATCTTTTTTGAAGGCAAAGTTATATTTTTAAGATGATGGAAGCATACAAATCACCTATTTATTATATTTGCACAATTCTGATTTATTTTAAAAGGTGTTTAGATCCTTTATGTATTGCCATAGATAGGTTATCGTTTCACTTGCTATTTAAGAAGTTAGTGTCGTTTAAATCAAATCAAAACTACAAACTGGAAAAAATCACCAACCGACAAGCGACAGTCACTGTCAGAATAGAAAAAATGTCCCATATAGATATTTTTACAAAACTTGAGTGTGGAAAAAAGCCTTAAAGCCTTACCTTACAAAAAATAATTATAATAAAATAAACAATTATAAATAAAATAAATAAATAACATTGAATTTGTACTTATGTTAAAGCGTAAGGAAGTTTTAAGAGTATTAATAGTTTTACGACTAGCATGACAACTACTATGACAAACAGTAAACATTTGAAGAATTTCAAAATAATATTTTTTCTTACCATATTTATAACGTTAACAAAATTAAATTTGGTTTCATTTGTACGCTGCACCGTTTTGACCAATATGAGTCTCATAAAAAATTTTTATAAAAATATTGTATTAATTTTACACAAATTCTCAGTACGTTAATCAACATATTTTAAGTATCAAAAATTATTGAAAAGTTATTCATTGTTCACATTTGAAATCTTTATCACTTTAAATGACATGGTAGTTAACTTAGTTATAACTTAAATAAATTTGTTATTACCTATATAATTAAACACTTACCTAAACTAATTATTTCAGAAATATTTTCTTAATTTTAGGAATAGACTTACACTTATGAACTTTATAATTATTAGCAAAAAAAGTCTTTACTCCTCTATAGAAATAATAATTTAATCTGATTCAGGCAAAGTGTTTTTTTCAGTTGATGAACGTGGAATGTTGATAAACCTACTCATGTTAAAATTAGTGGGTATAATTTTGTCCTTACAAAGTTGAGCTAAATCCTCATATTTTTTCTTTGAAATTGGCAGGCGTGATCGACAGCATGGCACGTTAGTTTTTTAATGAATTTCGATGACACTCGGCTTTGCAGATTTGAAGTACCTAGAAGTACTTACGACTGGAATAGTTGAAGTATATTTATTTATCAGTGTTTCATCTCAAAAAAAGTTATATAAATGATAAGGACATCTGCTTAGTACAACACTTTTAAGATAAAGTAAATCATAGTGTCAAATAGTCAACAAGGGCCATCCGTTAGTTGCGTATAGACGTTAATATGCGATTTTTCGACTCATATTAAAAATACGCACTGAGGGTTACGCCTACTATAAAACAAGTACTTTTCATAGTAAAAAAAATACCTTCGAACGTTCAATGTATGAGTCCTAGTCCAATTTGCTCTCATAATGTGTTTAATAATTTGAAGCCGCTGGCAAACGGACAATAATTTTTACTTATTAAAAAACTAAAACAGAAGTAATAAGTGGGACCAATCGACGCAGAATTTTTTTTTGATTCGAGTGATATATATAACTCAATATCGGCCAAATTTTCGCTTGGTCATTTTTTCCTTTCCACCGTCGATATGTAGTGAGAAGCTACTTTTATTTAGTTTAATTGTTTTATATGTGTATCGATCATGAAACTACTTCAAGTGTAGTTATTAATATTATATGGTGTAGTTATTCAACATTACTCAACAGAATGCTAGACTACTGGACTAATTTTTTCTCTTCAGTTTTTATTTAAAGTTCATTTTGACGCAGTTTGGTTTTTTATTTAAAGTTCACTTTTAACGCAGTCGGGTTTTTTAATTTTTTTTTATTTTACACTTTCTATTTAGACGGTTAATTTTTTAATTATTTATTTATTTTTATTAGGTTACTTCTCATTGTATTAAGTAATGTTTTAGGTAACGGTCGTTAAAATTATTTTCCAAAGCAGTAAAATTCTGGGTTTGTCATTCGATTTTAAGATTTTTATCTCATGATAATTATGTTGTTATAATAAGACCGATTGTGTGTTTGTTTAAGAAATTTATCACAGCTTTATTATAAGTATTGAAAATGTATGAGAGTGGTTGCTAAGCATCTTGAAAACGTTATCGATCCTAAATGGTCATTCGAAATTAAAAATGAAAACAGAAACTTAAATATGATTTTCAAATACCTATATTCAACAAATTTCGTTGACTTTCATTTTTTTATTTTCCACAATATGGCGTCTAGATGTCACCATATTGAATTTTGATTACTCTCATGTTTAGTGACACCCGCAAGATTAAGACAAATCAATTTACGCAAGAATCATCAAAATCGGCTCACACGTTTGGTCTCCAGAGTGCTACAAAGGAACATACATACATAAATAAGCTGATAAACACATTACCCTCCATTGCGTTGCGCAGCCGGGTAAAAAGGAAACGAGAATTTATTCACAAGAAGAATTAAGTTTTTCATACGGTTTCATAGCGTGTCATTCATTGGAAACAGGACGTGCTAAGTACAAGAAATAGATGCCTTTGTATACGGCGCAGGAGATGAATGCCAAATATCCCATGAACCAAAGACTAATGAGTGCCTCAACATGAATTTGTTAAATATTTGGCCACATCGCATGCAAATAAGATCTGATGAGTCTGAGAATAACCGAAGAGAGGTGCATGGCTGGAGGGAATATCTCTTGACTGAACAAATCAGTCTACTCCTTCTCGTGGTTTCTTCGGAGCAGTAACGCAGAGACAGTTGGAAAAGGATTGCTAAGAATACGATAAACGGGACAGCATATGAGGGACTCTACGTAACTATGGAGGAACCGGTTCATAAGATAAATGTAACTTGACATTAATAATTATTTTTTAAATAATGATGATGGAAAATTTTTTCCGATACATACAGGTGTAATTAATTTATAAAATATAAGTAGAACCATACAAATAATAAAATCAATTTTTAAAAATTTACAATCAATCACGAATCAATCTACAAAGTCAATCTACAAAGTTGCACAATTAATTGAAACATTAATAATTTTTAATTTAACAAGTGTAAAAATACAAAATAAAATTTTGTTCCAGTTTAATTATCATCAATCATGCAAAATATTAATATTCCAGCTCATATAGAATTCTTTTTGTGTCTCTTTTATATGCAAACCCATTAAAATATATGAATTTCAATTGGGTTAAATTTAATATAAAGTTTAGCTGATAAAACCTAAAAACATCCAAGGATACATATATAGGCCTGAACACTAGTTGATACTTAATAATTTAAAGGTTTAGGTACGCTTTTAAAGCGTAATTTGCCGTAAAATTTACACATTTAAGGCGTACTTTAGCCTTTAAATTATTTACGTATTGACTCGCATTTGAGCCATAGTCTTGCTAAGCAATAAGGTCGTCTGGATTTTTTTAAACTTGATATGTATAAAATCAATGAGACCAGTGAAGCACACGGTACTGCCGAAATCCTAGCTCGTTTATTAACACCAAAAATTATATACAGAAAAATAGTGGTAAAATTTAGGGAGCGGATGAAGATGAATGTTCTGCGGCGTCAGCTCAATCAGATATCAGTAGGTGGTAGATACTGAAGTTCGTGTTTCCGAAAATTGGAAATAGTTGATGGTCTCCGTCGATAAATCTCGAAGTCAGGTCTAGAAGATGAAGTTCTGCGACGTCAGCTCAATATCAGTAGGTGGTAGATACTAAAGTTCGTATTTCCGAAAATTGGAAATGGTTGATGGACTCCGTCTATAAATCTCGAAATCAGTTCGAGAAGATGAAGTTCTGCGGGGTCAGCCCAATCAGATATCAGTAGGTGGTAGATACTGAAGTTCGTGTTTCCGAAAATTGGAAATAGTTGATGGTCTCCGTCGATAAATCTCGAAGTCAGGTCTAGAAGATGAAGTTCTGCGACGTCAGCTCAATATCAGTAGGTGGTAGATACTAAAGTTCGTATTTCCGAAAATTGGAAATGGTTGATGGACTCCGTCGGTAAATCTCGAAGTCAATTCGAGAATAACACGAGGCTTTGCATTATTAATGCTGATATTTAGTTGACTAAGTTTTCAATAACAGGTTAATTTACTCCTTAATTTTAATTAATAACAATATAACATAAGAACATACCAGTCGAATTACATGCTAGTGTGTATCTTAGTTTATGTGTATATTTATATCAGTGAATTCTAAACAACGCTCACTTTAGGCAATACATGAGTCTGTGTATCAACGCCCTCGTCAGAATATTGCAATAATAACATTAATTATATGGTAACACAAATTAGATAATATTATTAATATAGCAGTATCAGGAAAACAGCGTCTCGATATGTAATACATTTAATATATGATCACAAATAACACAAGTAACCAACTAATCGTAACGTCGTTTCTCCCGGGATTAGGCAGAGACGACCATACTCTTCTGTCTTGACATACCTTCCTTGTCTTGTTCACATTCACCATACATTTTTTGACTCTTGAAGATTCTAAAGCGGTCTTCCAATATCATATTTACTTGATAGAATGTTTTTTTAAGACGAACTTCATTCATGTTTCCTTCAAAACTCGACACATTTATTTTATTAATCGTCTTTCAACGTGCCCAAGCCAATTATGCTAACTCTTACTTATTGTTATCGATTACGCTGCAAGGATATCTACTTTTGTTCTAAAATTGTTTTTAAAGTATGTTTAGAGAACAAAAAATACACAATCAATATTATTATATAATAGCCGTAAAATTTTGAATATTATTGTACTACCCATGAAAATTCATGATTCGGAAATCATTTATTTTTTTATTCGCTTAAACCTAAAACTTATTTCCGATTTACTTATAATTAATTAAATCGTTTTAAAACTTAATTGCAGGAGCAAATATTTAAAGCAGCAACTCTTTATGATGAAATCTTTTGTGAATGTTTATTCGTGATTCATCACTATTCAATATTTTTGTGATTCCAGTAAGTTAGAGAGTTGATAATAATCATACACCTAATCGAGAATTTTCTAACACTCTGAACGTTTCGAATAAATGATCATACCAGAACATATGCGAGATGACATTCTCTATATAAAGGGCGGCTTAACCGCTGCGCATTTAAGTTTGTATTTGTCAGCCGCAAGAAGACAAAAGAAAGAGAGAAAACGACAACCGGCGATTCAGTGCGGCCAGCGAAACAAATGACGAGAGACACGGCAGACAGAGAACGATCACTGTGATAAAAAACGTCTGCAAATTACATAATACTGCATCAGTTAAATTTGTGTTCAGTGACTTTTTATGATCAAATAAAACTTATTTTCATTAATTTGTCCTCCAAGGTATCCCATATTGTGATCCCTCCATTGTGATTCCGTAACAATACGTAAGAGGAGAGGTCCAAAATTTCGCAGGATGGAGGAGAAAAGAAAGGAGTAGGTCCACTCGTTTAGAATCATACTAATTGGCATCTCATTATAAACATATACATATATAAGTCATTATGAGTATATAGGTATTATACAAGTCTCATTTATAAGCCCTAGGACATCATTCGTTTACAAGATTTCGCCCTGCAAACAATTCAATTCGGAATTAAACTTTGGAGAAAATAGAACATCGCGCCATTATAAAGTTCCTTATCAAGCAAGAAAAATCTCTTCAAAATATAATGAGTAAAAGAGAAACTTATGGTTTATGTATTCTGGGGTATTATGCCGTGTTTTTACGACCTTTCTGGCCAACGTTTCGGATCCCAGTATAGGGTCCATCATTAACTGTTTATAAGGAACACTGTCCTGATAAAAACATGATTTTTTAGTAGCACGGACTTTTCAAACAATACAGAGTAAAAAAATACGAACCCTGCCCGGGATAACCAGTCGACGCCAGAACATCACTGTTTCGCACACGATCAATCCAGCGGCATAAAATTGAATTTTTTAAATTTAATAAAAATAACAACAACCGTGTGTGTGTGTGTATGTGTGTGTTGGCGCCCATTCGATAAATTCAAAGGATGTAAATAAAAATTGCCCGCGAAAAGCAATTAGTGAATCATCGTTGACCGCGTATGAATGAAAAAGGGGGTCATTAGGACGAGACAATATTGCCGATAAAATTTCCAAGAAGTGAAATCTCGCCATCTCCGCCATTTAGTTTTCATTCATTTGACTTCTATTGTGTTGACTCACTAATTGACTTGGACGATATTATTCTAAGAATTTCAATGTGTTTGTTTATATTTCGTTTTCATTGTATGTGTAATTGTTACCATAAGGTTTATTTTTTGAACATTTATGCATTTAGTTTATAATATTTCTTATACTCGCGTCGAGGCCTCGACAACTTGAATAGTTTTAAGAATTTTTTGTAATTTTATTCTATATGTAATTTGTAATTTTTTGTTGTAAATAAAATGAGTGGAATTAGCGGTCTTATTACTGACGAATCCTGACTGGAGATATAAGGTTTTGTGCATTATTAGGACATCCGCGAGATTCGGAAATAAACGTATCTCACTGTGGAGGATGACGGCCGATCTCGCGGATTAAATTAAATAGCAAAAATATGTTTTTTGCCAGTTTTCAGATAACTGCGCAGCAGATTTGAAAGGCCGTTAAAATGGTCAGGCAGGCCGACGTTTGAACGCGACAAGCCGGCGCCTGGCGGGGGTCAGGCAGGCCGACGTTTGAACGCGACAAGCCGGCGCCTGGCGGGGGCCGCTGGTTTATGGACCAGACGTACGCGGCGCGTGGAAAGTTTGCAACGCCGTAAAATCAGAAAGTTCACGAGATGAACTCAGAAAAAGTGCACAAAACCTGGCATGTCATTTCCTGTCAGAATTCGTTATAAAATAAAGAATCGGATTAGTTTGGAAGGAGATACATCGAGAGATAGGAATCGGCCTTTTTTGAGGCGATTTATGAACGCCGACACATCCGGACACATTGGTACTAATTAAATTCACATGCGGATGTGCCAGGCGTTCAATTTGACGTAACATTTACATATGTACACCTCCCCGTTCGGGAGATAATTTGGCTAGGCGGGCAAAATAGTCCGTTTAGAGGATGGGCCGGCGCGGATCATACCGCTCGGGAATGCTGCGCTGACCACCATCCGCCACTGGGTATTCTCGAGATGTCTCTCCCCTCCCTTACTAATCCCATTTTGACCGTTGATTTCCCGCTGTGTCTAGATTTTAAGTATAAATAAAGGAAGATTCCGCAGACTCAGCATCCTCAGTTCGCCGATATTACTTTTACCTTGTTACGCTGCCGGTCCGCGGAATCGTTTTTTGCAAAATAAAGTGTCTTTTATTTTTAATTTAAATTCCCGAAAAAGTGTTTTTTGTTGTTGCTTTCGAATTTACCTTTGTGCTTAAAATATTATAAATTTATACTGAATTTCTCCCACCGTAACACGGAGACCCACCCTATATTTAACTATTTTAAATTCAATTTTTTAGCCAGCTGGGTTTTAAAATATTTTGGGGATTTTTAGTAGTTTTTCGAACTTGGTATGGCCCTGTGCGTACCAATCACATATAATTAAAAAAGTCGAAAAGTATATAACGAAAGTCACCAGTATGAAGAAAATTTCTGCATTAATAGGAGTATCGAAAACCACACTTTTGACGATCTTACACAACCATCCTGGAATGACAAAAGCCAGATGCTAGTCAGCAACGAATTAACGCATCATAGCACTTTTTGGAACTATGTGGTGAAGACTTTAAACCTATTTTGGAGTGAATTGTTACTGGAGATGAAACTTGGATACATCATTTTGAATCTGAGCCTAAATTTAATAAGAGTCGATGAAATGGCATTAGAACGGAACACCACCCCCTTAGAAGTATAAGGTGACGGAACCGGCTGAAAAATTGAAGTCTACGATTTTTTGGTATACTAAAGGAGTTTTAGTGGTTAACTACAAAGATTTCTCCATAACCAAAAATTATTGTTCCAGGTTACTGGAATAATTTAAGATAGCCATCAAGGAAAAAACGGAAAAAATGGACAAAGGGTGCGTTGCATTTGTGGCTTTGAATCGCCTGTTCATCCGTCCTACAGTCCGGACCTGATTTCTAGCGATTATTATTTGTTTCCAAATTTAAGATGGGAGCTATTGAGGAAAAAATTCATTCCGATGAAAAATCATGAATTCGATATTTGAGGGCAAAGAGAAATAATATTTTTTGATGGTATTTCAAAGCTAATTTTGAGATCTATGAAATTTATAGGAGATTACATAGAAAAAGAAAAATAGTATCATTGTTTTATTAAATTTACAACCCCCTCCATTCCACAAATTTCTGGGGCTACCCTCGTATAACATAGATATTTAATCTTTGTAAATATTATATTCATAATTTACTTATTGTGTATTATATTTATTCAAAACACTACAAGAAAATAATGTTTGTAACATTTAAGACTTTAAATAATCTTTATAAGTTTTTTAAAATAATCGCTACTTCGTTTATTTTCATACGGTTCATACATTCCGATGGTATGCGTACTAGATGTTGAAGTTTATACTAAAAAAATTGTTTTCTTTTTTATAAAAAAAGTAAAAGCACTATTTCATTGTGAAGACAAGTCGCAGTCTTCAAAATATGACTGAAGAATAACGTATAACAGAATATTCTAACGTCAAAGGAATGCTATTTGGAGTTTGCTATAATATATGTATGACTGAAGGGGAGCATAATAGAAGAAATATTAAGGAAAGAGTAAATGTAAAGTGATCGTATGAGTAGCAATCGGTGATAACCTCTACCCAGTACAGGAATCGACCATTTCCTACTGTCTTCTCGGTAAAATAATCTCTCCTGTACTAATTAGATCATTTCCCATTTATTTTTAAAATAAATTGTTTACCTACTCCGAATTAAAAATGGAGTCTACATAAAACCGGCATGGTCTAGCGTAGATCTAGCAGCTAGTATCAGTATCAGCAATTAATGGGCTTTTGCCGACATACTACTTATAATTATATTACAACCAGCTATACAACCCGTCAAAAATGACGTATTTTTAATAATAAATATAAAATGCGGCCGCCAGTTAAGGCTATGAGAACAGCAATATCTAGAGTAACAAAGCATCTTGATAACATTTGTAGATATTATTATACAGAAAAAAAATTTTTTGCTTCTTATACCTCATTATTATTGGAGTTATTTGGTAGCGTTAGTGACGGACATAGTTACGTAGAGAATTATATATTTTGATAAATGATTAATATCAACGACATATGCAATATAGTAATGGATACACTTGGCGGCCCTCGTAGCCCAGTGGGTATGACACTAGTTTCCCACACCGAGGGTTCCAGGTTCGATTTCCGATTCCTAACTATTCACAATTAGTGTGTGATTTACTCAAGTTTTATGTGATGTATTTTTTTTCTGTAATCGGGCCTCTTGGCCTGTTGAAGTGTAAAAAAATATAATCATTAGTTTTGAAAGGCTATGAATAACAACAGTCCTTTAGAGCAATGAATTTATTTATATTAATCAAATATATCGGGAGACAATGTTATTGCTCAGAGCTCGAGCCGCGACACACAAATGGTGATTATAAAATGGCGGCTGACCATACAAGTATACACACAATTTGATATAGATGGAGCTCACGTCGCTTCGTATTATCTTAACAAGTTTCAATTTTCATTATACTGAAATATTAAATTAAAAATCTAAATATCTTAAAAAAATCGAATTCAGAGTATTTTATTTAAAAAAAAAAACAATATTTTCATTTTATTTTATAACAATTTTGAAATCATACTGATTTTGAAAACGGAATGAGATTATTGTATCAACTATTGTACATTAAGTTATTGGATATAACGGACAAACATTCGAAATTATTATTATTGAGGATATTAATTACCATATTCTCCTAATAATTAATATTAATAATTCTATTCGCCTGCTATTAGCAAGCAATGGGCAGAAGCCAACAGAAGCCAGATACTGGCTACTTGTATTAATAGTATTACGTATCATATCTTTAAAATTTAATATTAAAATATGTAATAATAATAAAGTATAATATCTAGTATCTACATAGTAACTGCTACTATCTGTATAATTCGATATTAATTTAAAATGAATATTTAATTCTATAGTAAAATAATTTACTTAAATATTACATTTGTGAATTTGGAATCCCCGTTTTTTAAGAGTGCAATCCTACAAGTGTAGACCGTCCACCCCATCAAAAATGCTGGGGGCGCACATTCGGGGAGTAGAGAGCAGAAAAATGATTAGACAGAAGCCATAAAGGCTTCCATCTCCCTGTCACTCTGGTCTGTCGTAAGGGTACCTACCTGCACTCCCCTTCATAAGGATACGATTGCAATGCCTTGCTGAATGCAAGCCGTACGTATAGCCTCTACACACATTTTCAGAAACTGAAGAAGGTTACTAAAGAGGATCTACTATTTTTATCTTTGTATCTGATATTTTGATTCAAATATAAGAAAAAAATCATTTATTTATTTCGGACGTAATCTATTATCATTGTCTTATTACGGCTAAATGTTATTGATATGTAGGTAGGTATGTATTATCAATTATTTATTATATTCTAATTATTTACATTTAGCTAACATTTTTTGTGATAATTTTTACCTACTTCATGAGTTGTTGAAACGATATGTGATAAACGATATGATGTTTTGACATATTTATTTTATTTATTAAGAATATCGCCATTACAAATACACTTAACACTTGATTATAACGACCCACTAGGTTGATACTATTCTGGGGCAGTTATAATTAACAATTTAATATTTTAATAATAAAACAATACTTTGTAAAACAATATAAAAGAGAAACATATATTAAAACTTATATCAAAAAATATGACTTGACTTTTAATTTACCGAAAATTCCACGACATTATTCAGCAACTGATTTTACAATCGTATGGTTAACGAAAAATAAACTGAAATTACTAAGATGTCCTGTAGCTACAAATGATAATATTTACAATTTGTAACAGGGCTTATTGCATGGAATAATGTACTTAAATTACGTAATTTTGATAATCTCCATAGGTTCAAAATTCTACGAAAACAGCACTATCTACATATACAGTTCGCATTATTTTTCAATATTTCTGACTTATTTTTTGCAAAAAGCTGAACTTTCATTTCAGTAAATTATATGAGTTATGTAAAATTTATTCGCTTTTATACAAATCTAATAAAATGATAATATCCTTGAAAAAATAAGATTTATATCTTTTTTTTAGTTGTATTGAAGGGAATAATATTTTTATGATTGATGTAGGTTACCACGATTATTGTTCATTTTTTTACAAAAAATAAGTCAGAAATACTGAACAAAATGACAAAGTTTTTATTGCATATCTCCATAACTATTAATGGTCATGGTTGCTAGAAGATTCTTGACTCACTGTCAGGGCAGAAATCCACCTGTAAAGTTTTTGCTACCAGCTATGAGACAACGTGTATATTTTCGATAGATTTTTTATGTTTTTCGAAATGATTCATTAATTTTTTCAAATATCAACGATGTATGTTTTATGTATATTCTTATATTTCACCTTAGCAAAAAATATATATTTTTATTAAAAATACGCATACTTTTATAAACTGACATCATTATCCATAACGGCATCGAAAAAGCGCAAAAATTATCAAACATAATAATTATGTTGTCTGTCCGTCCGTCCGTCTGTCCGTCTGTCTGTCTAATTCCGTAACTTCTTGTAACGGCCGTAATTTCGTTCAAATTCACGACTAAAAAACGGCCAGAGATGAAGCCTGAATCCCGGGCACCAAACCCAAATCGACTAACGCATGTTGCTACGGCCGCCTCTCCATAGGACACCAAAAAAATGACATAAATATGAACTAGGGCTTAGCAAAGACGCGAACCAATGTTCCGTCATTTTTGAAGGGTTACAACTAGTATTATATAAAGTGTAGTTTTCGTGAATCAGTTTGTCGTTACCACGCCTCCTCGTGAAACAAACACAGGTGTGCCACCCGAGCCAACTGCAGGAATATGAGTCATGGAATGCTAAATTCCATACATTTCACCTCGGACTATACATTGTAGGAATGTACGGCATTTAACCCTGTGCTTTTATTACTTGCTAGAGTCGAATGATAGCAATATTATATTAATATTCTTTCTCCGCTTTTCACGGGAACTGTTCAATTTTTTTATCATTTAATGTTTGAAAGTTCAATGTCGTGGGTAATTCTTGTACAATTTATTTCAATTAGAAAAATTTTCCGTTCTTTATACAATAAACTTAATAGTCGTATACAACGTATAGTAACGTAAACTTGCACAATTAGCAAGCGTTGTTCTGTCGTTAGTATATTCGTGGTGAAATGCCAAACCAAACTCAGCTGTCAAATTGACTGTCGCTGGAATAAGTGTTGCCGATTCTAAAACAACCTCTAGAAAACACCATATTTTTGAAACTTATTATTTCCAATGAAGCAATATCATGGCCGCTATCACGATTTTCATATATATATTTTTTCATTTCACAATTCTATACCTCTTGTTAACTTGTACAACTAATTAATATAAAAAAACCATCGTATCGAGAATTGCCAAATATTTTTGAAGTTGGAATTTAAATAATAGATTATCCATTCAGCAGGTACGATTTTATGAATTGATTCTAAATCTTTTTATTTATTTAAAAAAATTCATCGCTTGGAAAAAGTAAATAAAGTAAAATAAAAAAAAGTAACCCATAAAAGTTTTTATTATACTCCCTTTCTCATTTACTAGTGGAAACTGGTTTGGCGCTTAACCTACGCGTTGGGCTTCGGTCGAGCGACGCTACGAAAGGGAGTAATAAAAAATTTCCAAAAATCCAAAATTATACTATAATCAGGTTCTGCGTCTACCAGACGCGTTGAAATATTTTCACACAACTTAGTAAGTTGTATGAAAAAACAATTAAAAATTTGAAAATTCCAAAAATTTATTAATTTTTTTTAACGAAAATTTGACAGATCTTCTTGATCATCGCCGCGAGTCTGCCTGCAAAGTTTCAGCTCGATTGGATCACGAGAAAAGGGTAAAAATCGATCCAAAGTTTTTTCATCGAGCAAGCAGACGCCACGAGTTAATATAAAGGGAGTAATAAATGAAAGTTGTCAAGCATAGTCGGCAAAGGAAACCGACACGACGCGTGTTTTCTATGGCGCCGCCTCTTCGCACGTATGCACAGTTGTCATAGCAGCTATCATAATAAAGCTCGATATTAAATTCTTGATTATCCTCTCTATTTACCAGACCTACGCACTGTGGAAAATCGAGACCTGTTTCGGACCAAAAGTCAATAACTCTTATTTCTAAACGTTTATCCATAAATTTTCCACACATATAAAGTAGTCTATAAAGTTTAAAATGAATATAGTTATATTCAAAATATTTTTTTATTTTGAAAAAAATTTAATATATTAAAAATAATCATGACAAAATTATAAATTGCTTTCGTTTTATTTATAAAAATGACAATTTTATTTATATTGTGCTCTAAAACTAAGGATAATATAATATTACATACCTAATAAATCCATAATCAATAAACAAAATACAGAAAAATATGAAATGTAAAGTGCTTACCCACTTAGATGTCCAAATCAATTCTGTTCACTATATCAATTTAAAAGACAATTTTTTATTGTTAAATTTTGTAGGTAAAGATATAAAAGTATTATACACTTCTAAAAATGTAATTTTTATTAATTTTAGAATCACTAAAATGTTTTTAATTTTATGTTAAAACTTACGTTTAAATGACTAGAGAGTAAAATTAGGAAAAAGTATTTTTTTTTAGTTCATCGAGACATTTTTCGTTCGTACCCACGTCTCCCCAAGCTTAACATTTAATGTTAATCTATAGTCTAGATATTCATCAGAAACATTTATAAAAATTATTTGCTAATTTCGCAGTAATTGCGAAAAATGTGATGAAAGACCACTTTTATCGATTACTTTGGATCGATTTTTAACCCTTTTCCCTTGATCCAATCGAGTTGAAACTTTGCAAGTAGACTCGTGGCGACGTTCAAGATCTATCAAATTTTCGTTAAAAAAAATAATAATAATTACAATACAATTTTGGATTTTTCAAATTTTAATGGTTTTTTCATACAACTATTTAAGTTGTATGGAGATTCCGACGCATATAGTAGACACGAAACCCGAAAATGAGAAAGGGAGTATTGTTAAAACTTGGTTTTTATGGGTTACTTTTTACTTCCTTTCTTTTCATTCGTGGCGTCTGCTGGTCTGCTTGTCTAACGAAAAAACTTTGGATCGATTTTTAACTCTTTTCCCGTGATCTAATTGAGCTGAAACTTTGCAAGTAGACTCGTAGCGACGATCAAGAAGATCTATCAAATTTTCGTTACAAAAAATAAATAATTATAGTATAATTTTGGGTTTTTCAAATTTTTAATGGTTTTTTCATACAAATCAGTAAATTGTATGCAGATTCCGACGCATATGGTAGACACGAAACCCGAAAATGAGTAAGGGAGTATTGTAAAAAGCAAGTTTTTATGGGTTACTTTTTTAGTGAAACTAATACGGGAAAAAACATTTATAGCATTGAGTGACATTTTATTTACTTTACACCAATTTGATAGTTCGTCCAGATCTCTTTGTGGGAGATAACTATCTTCAAGGCTATGAACGGTAAATAATAAATTTTTTAATCATCGGCGTACAATAGACGTTTATTTCTTAATATGTTCGGCAAGTCATTTATGAATTTATTTATTTTTCGTTGCGCCATTTATAATTATTTACCTGACATAATACATTAATAAATACGACACGACAAATTATTATACTTTTATTATAATTATTATATATTAAAGTAAAAAGCTATTTATTAACATATTTTGTTTCTCTATAGCGTACTGGGTATCTACGATTACGAGTATTCCCGCCTGTCGTACTGGGAGCGGGGGGTTCGGTCCCCCGTCAGGGGGATTTTGATGATTTATTTCGCATTTATTCATATTTTTTTCGAGGTATTTTGTAACATATAACGCTTT
Organism: Agrypnia vestita; assembly: GCA_016648135.1. Taxonomy (NCBI): domain Eukaryota; kingdom Metazoa; phylum Arthropoda; class Insecta; order Trichoptera; family Phryganeidae; genus Agrypnia; species Agrypnia vestita. The sequence goes on from JADDOH010004226.1 coordinate 60,774, forward strand.
TTTTTTTTTTTAAATAACACATTATGTAGCACTTAATATTATAAGAAACCCATAAGGACCATAATAATAATACTGATATTGCTACCGATTGGCTGCGGTGGGATCCGAGTGAAAAACTTATAAACAATTAAACTACTATAAGTGTTATGTATTTAGATGAACTTCTGGCAGAATGTATGTAAGAGACATGAACTAATGAAAGAGGAATGGAAATAAAAAGGGACGTGCCATCCTGGCGTGTCCGCTTAGATGAAAGTGTTGCGATAAAAACTCAAGTCATAATCTTCAAGTGGAAGACCGACTTTATCTAGATCCCCTACGTTGTCTCCTTTTGAGTTCAAAGGACAAGAACATTACAATCAATAAACAAAGTAACCGGTCACAAATAGAACCACTATTCTAATTTTATTAGAATAGTGATCCAGTTTATGAAGTATGGATCACTCGTATTAATTTAGGATCGGCTAGAAAGTTTCGCTTATATCTGTTTACACTGTTTACGCCGTTGTCTTTGCTTAACTTTCCTGTCTATCGTACGGATTCACAGATCGCTATCGTTTAGACTTCTTATATGATTTTCACTAACTGTCAAACACAACTGGATGAAGAGCAATGGGTCACTGTTTACATAAGGATACTTCCTTCGATAAGAAGACAAATATTGTTTGCTAATATATACCCACTTAATCAGTTGGATTTTCAAATGCTGTGAAATGACTTGATCAGCGGTAATAATAAATGAATTAATTATGCATTAAATTTTGTTAAAAAAAATTACCAATATCCAAGTAGAAGCCGTTCAGTAGATTGAACGGGCTTTTAGGGACGATGTAAAGTGATTGTACTACTCACGGATACAGGAGTAGTACAATCACTTCAGAGATGGCCGCATATCAGTGGACGGCAAACCGCGTTCCGGTACACTTTCAACGAGACAAACATTAATTTGATAAGTGATTGTCTCACCTGAACATGACTGAAAAATAAATAAATAAAAAATTAATAATAAATAAACTATTTAAAAAAAATAAAAGGTATTTTTTGTACTCAAATTACTGTAATAGGTTTTGTAACCGTTGAAATAAATAGGTAAATTAAATGTAGAAGACTACTTATTGAAGATTACTACAATATCCATATGTGTGTATGGTTTTCGATACGTATTTTAATTTTCTTACTCTAATAAAGAATAATTAAAAAGAAAAAAAAAAACAACGAAATATTATGCATCAACCGAATACATATGAATGACGCAATTTTATATGAATCACGTACTATTTTGAAAAGCCAATCTACAATAATTTTTCAATTATTTAAATTATTTTTGTATTCAGTTAAACTCGAGGGTCAGTAGCGGCGATCCAACGGCGGCGCTCATAGTTCTAAGGAGGATTAGTACCTCGGCATCAGGTAAAAACCGACCTTAAAGCTACATAGTCACTAAAAATTTCCTTGTCCAAAAAACGGACAAAGAAGGCCTAACAGTACCGTATTAATTTACATGAATACTGCGAATATTTCAATAAATACGGTTAACGTCTAAATTCAAATATTTGTAAACGTTAACAATCTAATCTTGTCTAAACATCCTTCACGTACGACAAATAAGCATTTGAAAAGATTTACCCCTAAAATAGAGATGTCTGTCCTGTTGACGTTGCACGCTTACGACATGTGCCCCGACTCCTAGCCTCAGTCCACCCCGACCGCGAGGGTAGATTTAATATTACATTTTTACCGCGGATCAGCTGCTTTCGCGTTTCTGTTTAAAACCATTATACTGTATTTTTTTAACAAATTTTATATATTCGTGCATATTATAAGTGAGAGCTTACGTAAAAGGCATTTATTTCAACATTTTATAATGTAACACAATACAACAGCCCAACCAGCAACAATCGTACAAAAAGCTGTGACTATGTTTGCTCCTAATAAAGACTAATGAATTATAGGGTACAATTAAAATATTATGTACTCCGTATGGAGTTAATATAATTACGCGGTATGGATTGATATTATCAAAAATATAACATTATTCACCACCTGATTTAGAAATCATAACATCGCCCATCGAACAACATTTACTTGTGCTTGCTTTATTTATGCAGTAATAATAATTTATTGTAAAAAATGTATTAATTTCCATGTATATAAACCACAGTATTTTTCAGAACCAAATTGCACAATGTTCATATTAGAATAACTATAATTCCACGTCAAAATAACTAATCACACACAACCATCAACTTTTGGTTATATGATTATTGGGAAAATAATTATTTACGTATAATTTAATGTTTTTCATCAATCTTTTGAAAGAAATGCAAATATTTGAAGACAAATAATATATGAAACAGCAATTAATGGAGGTGTCTACCAAGTATTTACGTAGTAAGTAGTACATTTGACAAATCGCGATAAAAGTTGTGCATTAGAACTGCAGAAAATGATTTTTAAAGATTTATATTATATTTAAGAATTCCGAAATTTCATTTTTCCCGTATAAAACAATGTTAAAACAATTTAAAACAGATATTACGTTTATAATAGAGAATATATCTTGTTTTAACCACTAATTTGTTGAAATATCAACATGTTAGCAGTTAATATTGTTTATCTATCTCTAGTTTATTTATATTTTTTTATTTTATATATGTCTGATTTTTAATTTTTAGTATACATTGTGTCCCGATGAAGGGGCCATTGCCCCCGAAACATGATATTTCAACAAATTTGTGGTTAATTCAAAGTTTATTTTTGTTGATTATTTTAATAATATTAACAAAAAAATATTTTTCAGTTATTGATGAAGTAATTAAAATTGTATCACTATTTTCATTTAGTTTTTTATCATTAAAATTTCAATACAAGAAAATAAAATCTTTTTTTTGAAAATAAATTTTTATAAGTTTTCTTATAAAACAGAAGTGTTTTAAAAATGTCATTTTTCTGCGGTAACTTGAATTTTTACATAAAAAAATACCGGCACGATGTGAAAAATGCCGCTCGTGTATTCTTTTGTACGTCATTTGAATAAGCCTACCGAGAAATGGGTCTACGTAAGTTTGACAACCGTAAATACGCCGAGTGCCTGTCGCTAATAGGATGTGCCGCGGGAGCCCGCCCATCCAAATGGATGCTATGTTGCTTCTCAACTCATCATTGAGTCCATGTTGGAAGTATTCTGGTTGAATTAAATAATAAATCATAATGGCGTACACAAGTACGGTGTAGAACGACGCATGGAGAGCTACGTATAACATATCGAAGTAACTCATTATTTGTGATATGTTACTTATTCCGGGAGACTTAACAAACTTAACGAATTCAATTAAATTATAATTGCATTCGAGAATGATATATTCTGAATTTTTTCGCTGTGTAAGAAAAATATAAAAAATGGAAACATGCATACTGCGTATATTATCTTTAGTAGTAGCGGTTGATTTCCTTAAATTTTATTAGAATCATTATTAATTTAGATAACGTATCGTCAATCACCAATCTTCCTCAATCTTACCAAGGCTTTTGATACAATATCTCACACAAAATTATTAAATTATAAAAAAATGATAAACGAATCTATTATATTTATGTACTTAAATTTTTTAAAGTGCATATCTGTCTTATGTGATTTTTTTATTTATTTTATATTTTGTATACTTTGTAAAAGCCCAAAAGGGCGTTAAATAAATAAATAAATATCTCAAGAAAAGAAACCCATTTGTTCGAAGAAGCTGTATTGCAGATAAAAAGAAACAAGTCAGAATAAATAATATCACAAGAAAACCTCTTGTTACTAGATTCGGGGTCCCATATGTTAGAACACTAGGTCCTGATAATAATTAACATGAATAATTAACAATTAACTCACAAAAATTAACAAGACAGACCATGCATATTTTTCTCTTTTTGAATAAAATTTATATATTTCTGTTAAAATGAAGGATTTTATTAATTTTTAGATACCGTAATTTGGGGTCAATAGAGACACGTTTCACGTTCCAACATTCACTTACTTTAAAAAAGTTGTGACAAATAATATTATTTGTTGTTATAAAAGTGTTTCTATTATCCCTTTACTAATTTATTACTGAACTACGACTCTACATTTCAAATATCACGAGAAAATAAGATTTTTGATCAGTGTCTCTTTTTACCAGAAAGTGAGGACAATAGAGACACTAAACATAACATAGGTACCGTGGACATGAAAAAGGAAGGTAAATATTTTTTGACTGAAACTAAAATTTTATTGAAAAAGAATGTCCTTTTATTAGAAAAATATAAGAACAATAACCATAAGTATATATTAAAAGGCAAAAATAATAAAATAAAAAACTATGTGTTTAATGTATGTTTTATTACTTCTTGGATTAGGTTTGTAAATACGTGGCATTTTTGATGAATGGTTCTTAAAATGTAAAGAAAGCAAATTTACGGAAAAAATGAAAAGAAACTTTTATTGTAAATATTCAAAGGTTGTTTTTGTTGTCTCTATATGCAAAAAGATTGTCTCTATTGACCCTGATGACGTCTCTATTCACCCCAATGCGGTCTCTTTTAACCTCGATTTTTTTTTCATTTAATTCATATAGTTTTACAAATATTAACAAAAGCTGGACAAAAATATGTTCATGAGGTAGAAAAACGTTGTTGTTTCTTGCAAAAATACAAAAAAAAATATTTACCCACTTTTTCCAAGGTTTTTTTAGTAAAGTTTCTGATGCTAAATCTGACACCATTATATACCTTCTTTTGTCAGATGTTTCATAGAAATTTTTGAGAGATATTTGTCTAGGTTAACTATTGTCATATACAAGACTGTATTACCACCTAAAAAAAATATAGCAAAAGCTTTTTGAAAAATTTCGTTTAATGTCTGTATGTGCACACCATTTTTTTTGCCTCCTCTTGTCTCTATACACCACGTTGTCTCCATTGACTCCAAATTACGGTACTTATTTTCGTTCAAATCATTTGACCATTCCCATATTATATATATCCCACCTACCTGGATTTATTTATAAAGTTTGGGAAGAACATGACAAACAAAAATGATACGTTTTGGCTGCATTAGTTTGTGTTGTGAAAAATAGTGACAGGCTAAAAAGTTGATAGATTGCCGACCACGTCGAATGGGACTCGCTAAGAAATTATTTATGACTTTTTGTAGGAATACAATAACCAGTATATGGTGCTACTATAGTGCGGTAATGCAGTGCTACACAAATGTTTAAAATTATTGTTTTTAAAATATTTTCTATTTTCATATTTAATTTTTTTTTATTTCTTATAACACGCTCCACTCCTACTTAATTGATATTTCTCAGTGAGGAAAACAAGTACATATTACAAAAAGAAATAATATTAAAAAAAATTATTAAAATTGCTATGATTTATTATCGTTGAAAAGTAGAAAAAAGTAGTTTCAGACACCATGAAATGCATTCCTTTGTAAGGTTGCAAATTAAAAATCAAAAATCGATGTATAGACATTCAAAATATAAAAATTATATATGGGAAATGAATAATAAGTGAGTACCTACTTACTTACATGTAAACAAATTTAAAAAATAACTATTTGTAAAAAGGATCTATAGTATTCAATTAACTTATTAACACTTTTTCTTATTTTCAAAATTTCTAATTTATCAAATTTTAATTCTGAATAATTTTTACGTAAACATTGTAAAGCCTTATTAGTATCAAAAGAAAGATCCATAGCCATAGTATGATTAAAAAATTCGCAATAATTATTGCTACTTAAATTTATTTTCATGTTAGTAGATACTAAGTTATTATCCAAATCCCATAAAAAAATTACATTTTGGCTCTCTATACATTCTTCGATTTTTGATTTTTATACATTGTATCCTGAGGAATGGGCCATGGGCTACGAAAAATGTTGATATTTTGCAATATATTTGTAGTGAAAATAAAATTTATTTACTTGCTTACTTACTTACTTACCATCACGCCGTTTCCCCGTGGGGGTAGAGGATAGAGAGGATAGAGCGCTATACTCTTCTGTCCTGACATACAACTTTCGCTTCGTCTACATTCATACATCTTCGCATGCAAGCTCGACGGTTGTTCAGTCTTCTAACAGGACCATCTTCCAGTATCTGGTTAATCTGGTCATGCCACGTCTTCCGTGGTCGCCCTCTCTTTTTGGCGCCGTCAACACTTGCATCATATATCTTTCTTACCATTCTTTCCTCACTCATTCGCTCGACATGCCCAATTATATTAATAATGTCACCACTATATCATTTCGCTCTTTTTGAAAAAGTAAAATATGTGAAATTGGATTTCGTAGCTTTAAAAACAATTATGTTTTCTTTCTTTCTTAATTATGTCGATGTGTATACATTTTAAAGCCGTAATATTAATTCTCTGACAATTTTCTCCATCAAGTCAATTGAATAAAGCGTTTATAAAAGAATTATGAAAGAAAATTTCATTAAATAACAATTTAATAGAACACTTGAAGTTCACCCGCAGAACATTTTCATTTACTTATTCAACCATTCAAACTCTTGTCATAACCGGACGTTCATTTTTTACGAGAAATAAATCTCACAATTATGCTTCCCAGGGCTGAAAGCCTCCAGTGAAATAATTTTTTAAAGTCTTTTATGATGAAATGAAACGGAATATTTAATTATTTTACGTACCTTTTGTTCAATTCACCCACCCCAGTCTATAAAGAAAAATAATTACATTTCTCGGATTATTACAGCAGAGAAAAATTTGTTTAAATAAAATAATTTCAAGACGTAGACGTACTACTGTTCGTCTGAGTGTTCATGTATTTATTAAGTTGGTATTAAATCTTACAAGAACAATACAAAAATTTACAATTATATAAAGAATATTTATTGTTTAATTACAATTACTTTATTTTAAAAATATTTAAAAGACGAACACGTAACTAATCGGAAAAATAATTATATTTCAACTTTGGTCTTACTTCGTTTCTGAGAAAATTAATTATTTATTAATTTTAAAATATGTTAAATTGGTAAATAGAGATGTGAGTATAAATTTAAAGTTTTCTGGGAAAACCTTTTCAGTTTGGGAAAAACAAAGAAATGGTTCTCCGGTGCTTGATCATTTCACGATGCAGATGGTCTCGGGTAACGGTGAATTCAGGAGCAAGTTATTTTATTTGGGACTTGCTAGTGACCCGTGATGTACCTGTGGCCGCGTGAGGCAGACGTCGGAGCACCTATTAAAAGGTTTCCCTATTTTAGACTATTGTCGAAGAGGACTTGGTAAGGGGTCTAGGTGGTGTCTCCATAGTAAACGCTGCTTTCTCAGGGATGCTAATAACTTGAATTTTAGAGCTATTATTCGGGTGTGGGTCTCCGGCTGAGAAATTCTTAGGGGTTCTCATATTAGATTGTGACTGTTGTTTAGGTACTAGTTTTTATTTTCCACTAGCAATTTCTATTTCTAGGTGAAACGCTTACTTAATTAGGATCATTACCATAGTTGAATCTGCCGGCAGGGGATCCGGACTGGATTTACTGTCTCTAAGGCGCGATTTTGTATTTATTTTAATTAATAAGGAGCCAACTCCTAAGTTTTATGTCCACATGTTGATTATTATCATTATGCATATTATTACTATGGACACTATTCACTTCGTGCATTCATATTTTTTGCTTAAACTGTAACATTTCTTCTACATTATGAAACTTGTAGTAATACCCACTTAACGCATGAGTATGTTCCAACTGTAAAGTATGCGAGGTATGTTCCAACTGTCATTGTCCATGCAGCTTGGAGGCAGAGAAGAGGTTTTATGTGGACGCCTTCCCGTCCCGCTCGCATTCCCACGAATGTCAACGGGGCGGTGAGTACGGCCATTTTAGCATTAAAAAATGCCAAACATGCGTGGCGAAAGTGTAATACCTATACGGGAGCTATTGCTCATAGAAAGCCCTGGTTTCATGGTGGTTCCCTCTTCTCAGTACATATGAATTATTATTTTTTATTTTAGTAGGTTTTATGAACGTGTTATTGTTTAAATTTATTTTAAATGAACAATTATTTCTAGTTAGATTATGTTTTCATTTTTATTTTAACTAAATATGTTTATTTACAGGTTGTTGAATTCCGGTCTAAAACTGGCGAACTTTGGTAAGTGTTTTTTAAATCAATTTTTAATAAATTTGTTTATTTAAAAAAAATAATATGCAATATGACAAATAGGTTTGTAGGTGTTTTTCTAAAGAATACACAAATAAATTAATTTACAAAAGCACACATTTTATTTAAAAACATTCTGTTTTGAAATTCTACACAGAATAAATAGATGACCTATTTATTTATTCATTATTTACATCTACGCTAGTAATTTTACGTAAAAATATCGATGAATTTATAAACTAAACAAAAAATTAATTATTAGATAAAATATATGTATAAATAGGTGTTTTTTTAAACAAATTTTGAAATGAGTAGGTACACTTTTTCAATGTTACAATTATTTTTTTGTTAAGACTGCATGCAATAAGACAAAATGCAAAATTATTTATTTGGGTTTTCAAACAAATTTTGATGGTAATATTAACATCGGTAGGTACACGACCTGGTTTTTGTCCAGCCTCAGAATATTGTGACTAATCGCCCCTACAACTGGTACCAGCCCCTGTGGGAAATTAATGGCCCAGGTCCGACAAGACGACCGCTTCTGCGTAATTTTTAGAAAAAATAAAGGGTCAAAGTGTTTAACAAATAATACCCGTGCATATAAAAATGCTAATAAATACAAGCCCACATAATTTGGATGAGTAAAGAGAGTTTATTCATGTTTTTATTCTGATGACACGAAACAAGAGTTATAATTTGGGATAAAATAATATTTTAACACAGAAAATGTTTTATCAGAGAGTCTCGCAAAACGTTTGAAGTGTATATCATTATACCGTTTTCTGAAATGCGGTATTTCTGTGAGTGGTTCACCTGAAGGACACAATTTATGAAATGTAGTCATAGTAAAGTAGGTATGTTCATCAAATCATAATCAAAATATGACGCTGCAATCATGGATAAATTTTTGGCCCAATACAATTCAATGTTTTTAAAGGTATCTAGTATCTATGTATGTCTTCCATGATAACTTTTTAGAATACATGTAAAGCAGAACAATTTATCAAAGTGAATAAAATGAAAAATGAATATCTTACTGTATATTGTATTTAAGTGTTTTGACGATTAATAAGTATCTCTAATCATCTTTGCTGTCTCTACAGCCCCTGGTGGGTCGTGGCCTCTTCGAGAGCCTTGCTTTACTTATCTCGGTCCTGCGCCAGCTCTCTTCTATTTTGGAAGCGTTGGATACATTATCAAACCCTCTTAGGTTTGGTCTTCTTAAGCTCTTTTGCTCTACTCGTATTGTATTCAACGTGGACTTCGGTATTGGTTGTTTAATCATTCTCTCTTCACGACCTGAAGTCACTAAAGTCTTTTAAACCTTTTTGAATTTTATAAATTTACTGACGTTACGTTCCATAAACAATGTAAAGAATTAATTGTTGTAGCGGCCGCTCCAAATTTCATTATCGAGAACCAATTCTAGATAATCAAAGTCTAGTCCAAAGAAACGTATTCAAATTTTATCACAAAAAACGTCCAGAGCTTGTTCGTTCTTCTTAGTCAGTATCTATTTCGCAGTTGCAAGAGCCTTTTTTGCACGCATGTGTTCAAATCTGAAATGTATTCAAAAAATCTATATAAAGATATTTTTAACACCGATTGTTGAAAATTTTCCAATTCACATTAAAACTGAAGATCAAAAATCATTAATAACATATAAAAATCTTGAATTCAAAAGCATATAATGAAACTTGATTTCAACACATTATTAAAAAATATTTTCTAACGAATTCGAGTCTCAAGTATTAGTAATTTTAGAATTATATATATATGCCATAAAACTACTGTGCAGTTTGGCATATGTATAATGCAATAAGCATCAAAAAATAAATAAATATATAAAAAAATGTATATATATATATATATATATATATGGAACAAAAGTAGTTTCTGGAATATCTCGCGCTAACTGTAAATGGTCTCCCTGAGAAGACCTAGGCCGACGTTTCGACACGGTATCACGTGCCATTGTCAAGGCTAAAAAGGCCTCAAAAGTTACGGACTAGGTGACATGAAAGTCCCAATAAGGCTAATAATTACAATAACAAGTACGGCTAGTCCGTAACTTTTGAGGCCTTTTTAGCCTTGACAATGGCACGTGATACCGTGTCGAAATGTCGGCCTAGGTCTTCTCAGGGAGACTATTTACAGGAAACGCGAGATATTCCAGAACTAATTTTGTTCCAAACAATAGCGCTCGCGGAAATCTCAAACAGAACATATATATATATATATATTTCATACCAAAATCTAGAAGCTTGCGTAGACAAGAGTAGATCCCAATTAATATAAAATATTAAATAATTAATAATTGTTACACTGCGTAATGTTTATTTTTTACGTGACACTAAATGATGCATATTTTCTCTAACAATACGAGGTCATAATTTGAATAATTGTTTTATTAAAAAAAAACTTTTTCCGTTGCATGGAAAAAGTTACCCAAGTCATTACTTCATGGCTCTTCAGTATGTTTCCGTAACTTGTTAGATTGTTTCGAAAATTGTTTGCGAAAACATTTCGCATCAAATAACAAGAGCAAGATTTAATAAACGCCATTCGTAATAACGCTAATGAGTTGCCAATACAATTATCCCCGTGCTTCGTTTTTCAGCCGGGCCGGAAAGCGACATCACTTCGCATAAAATTCCGCGGCCGACGAAATCACGACAACAATAAAACAGGTCTAATGTCCCCGCCATTTGGGCGCTTTGTTGTCGCGCCGCTGACAATCTTCCTCTTCCCCGAAATTGGATTTCTCCTCCGAAATCATAACCTAATTAAATTCACACTCAAAACTCTGCGTTTTCTTATTAATTCCATTCAATTCGGTAGCTTTGTTTCACTCAAAGTGAGTGTGTGACGGTTTGTCGCGCTGACGGCCGTAATTTGATTTGGCGCGGAATTTTCCCACCGCAGGAAACTTTCCCCTCCACTGACATCTAATTTTTAACGCTCGAACGATTCCTTTTTGATTTTGAAAGGGTAATAAAAATATCACAATTCTGGAATACGTTATTACGCATTTCAAAGGAAAAATCAGAATAAAGAAATTTACTTCTAATCCGTACTTTCTTCAGCGAATAATAAATTTTAAGTTCAGATCATCATTTACGAAAACAACTTTTTTTTTCGATTTTTTCAGTTCTTTGCAAATTTTATTGTACCTTTTTACAATTTATCAATTACTGGAAAAACTTTGGATAGCATTTTTACGAAAGTACTACTGTGCACGATGTAAAAGTGATGTGCGAGGGCAGAAGATCCAAGTGGCATTATATCCTACCCGCTTTACTGTAGAATATTCCAAATTTCGGGATATGGACACCAAAGAAATACTGATTTTATCCCGTATATTCTCAGATACTTGTGTCGACCGACCCTAAGATAAACCAGTGCTAACTGTACCCTGATTGGTAGAAGAGAGAGAGGATTGCTTGTGTTCTCCCTATTTATAGCCGCGCCTCTTTGTACTCTCCTTAAGAAGGCCGACCTGAATACACCACAATTAGTCTATGGGGAATCTGCTTGATGATAATTGACTTGGTATGATCGACAATACTGAAATTATGCAGAGCATTGGTTTGTATGTTCCTGATAATTACCTTAGACATCGTCAGCATAGATTGTTTCACATTCCAATATACAGGACCAACCTGCCGATGGTTATGCCTGTTGGAAAAGCTACAGCTATGCTGAACAAGATCGCTTTGGATATTGATATATTCCATGTGTCTGAGGGGGTTTTCCGAAGCAGGATTCTCCTACACCTTTGACCAGATTATACAGGTCACTTCTAATTGTTTAATAATTGTTTAATAATAAATTAGTATTTTAATACACAATATGTATATGTGTGTGTATGTATGTATATGTATATGTGTATGTATGTATACATATGTGTTTATGTATATGTATATGTGTATGTATGTATACATATGTGTTTATGTATATGTGTATATGGATGTGTATGTATATGTGTATATGTATATTTTTAGATGTAAGTTAATAATATGTATGCATTGAACATAATGTTTGTAATGTACATATTATGTAATAAATAAAAAATAAAAATTGAAAATTGAA